>ONZH01016730.1:0-131755 GCA_900303285.1 Rhinella marina | reverse complement strand
AACACACCAAAAAAACATAACTGCAAAAATCCACTAAAAACGCAAAGTACAGAAAAACCAGCAAAAACATATGTGTGAAATCACCTTTAAAAGACATTTCTATAATATATGTGAAGTAAAAAACTAACTGTACACTTATATAACTGCTAAGCAAAAATCAAAATGACTACAATGTTATCCCTCCCCTCAAACTGCCCACACAAGCCATCACAAGGTAACAGTACCATGGCAAAAATTTCATTTTTATTTTATTTCATTCATTTTTCAATCGAGCGCATAGTTTGGTGACCTGACAGAGGCACACATAAAGACATGCCTATAGCCTGTCCACCAACTTATAGCTAGGGATAACTATTGACTTCATGAGTAAAAGTGCACAATCCTGCAAATATACCTCACAGGGGCAGGGGGCGTCTTGGCATTTCTGGGGCCCTAAGCGAAGTTATGTCCGGGGGGCCCCCCCCCCCAATGAACGCGTCACGCCCCTGATGACACGCCCTCTGATGACATGCCCTTATGATGACACGCCCTCTGATGACATGCCCTCTGATGACACGCCCCCTCCCCAATGACACCCCCCCACACACACACACACACACATCAAAAGACTTTTTTAACAATAAAATACTGTCAAACGATTAACAATTAACTCACTGTTAAACAATGAAAGAATGTGTTTTTCCCACACTTATCATATATCACTCTCCTATCTGTTATTCCACACACAACTTGTCATATATGATTCTTCTGTTGCCTCTGTGTCTCCTGTTTTATTTTTCTCTGTCCCTTCTTTATCACTGTCTTCCCTGCCGGCGCGCACTATGACCTGACGTCTGGTCATAGTGTGCGCCGGCAGGCAAGGCAGTGGAAGCAGGGAGCCTGAGGAACAGCGCAGCCGAACAGGTAAGTATGCTTTTTTTTAAGTTGGCTGGGTGGGCTGATCTGAGGGTCTGAGGGAGCCACAAGACGCTGGTCTGAGGGGGCACACCCTGGTCTGAGGGGGGCACAAGACGTTGACCTGAGGTCTGAGGGGGGGCACATTGTGTTGATCTGAGGTCTGATGGGGCACATGGGGGCACATTGTGTTGATCTGAGTCTGATGGGGGCACATTGTGTTGATCTGAGGTCTGATGGGGGCACAAGACCTGATCTGAGGTCTGATGGGGGTACAAGACGCTGATCTGAGGTCTGATGGGGGCACAATGTGTTGATCTGAGGATTATTATCCCTGTACGTGACATCACTGTGTTTATTATCCCTGTACGGTGACATCACTGTGTTTATTATCCCTGTACAGTGACATCACTGTGTTTATTATCTCTGTACAGTGACATCACTGTGTTTATTATCTCTGTACAGTGACATCACTGTGTTTATTATCCCTGTACGGTGACATCACTGTGTTTATTATCCCTGTATGGTGACATCACTGTGTTTATTATCTCTGTACGGTGACATCACTGTGTTTATTATCCTGTACCAGTGACATCGCTGTGTGTATTATCCCACTGCAGAAGAGGTAAGTGGTCTGTGTTTGTGTGTTTGGTTTTCTATTTTTCAGGGTCGTGAATGCAGAGGACTACGTCGGATTCGGTGGACTACGTCGGACCAGCTTTTTTTTTTTTTAATAAAATGGTCAAACAGGGTCTGGGGAGTGTTTATTTCAATAAAATGTTTTATACTTGTGTGTGTGTATTTTTTTACAATACTACAGTTTTAGTAATTACGGCTATCTACAGACGGCCCTGATTACTAATACTGGGCTTAGTACTTGCCGGTATGGCAGCCAGCACTAACCCCAACATCTATTACCTCGGCACCCACCGCACCAGGGGTGCCGGGAAGAGCCGGGTACCCGCAGGACCGGACCTTCAAAATTGAGGGTCTGGCTCTGGGGCGGCTGCAGGCTGGTACCATTAGGCTGGGAAGGGCCAATAACCGTGTCCCTTCCCACCCTGGTAGTGCCAGGCTGCCGCTGCTGGTTGTATCTGGCTGGGCAAAGGAAAAAAGGGGGGGACCCCACTCCATTTTTTTACAAAAATAATTAAATAATTAAAAAAAAAAATGGCGTGGGGTCCCCCCCTTTTTTCCTTCGCCAGCCAGATACAACCAGCAGCGGCAGCCTGGCACTACCAGGGTGGGAAGGGACACGGTTATTGGCCCTTCCCAGCCTAATGGTACCAGCCTGCAGCCGCCCCAGAGCCAGACCCTCAATTTAGAAGGTCCGGTCCTGCGGGTACCCGCTCTTCCCGGCACCCCTGGTGGCGGTGGGTGCCGAGGTAATAGATGTTGGGGTTAGTGCTGGCCTGCCATACCGGCAAGCACTAAGCCCAGTATTAGTAATCAGGGCCGTCTGTAGATAGCCGTAATTACTAAAACTGTAGTATTGTAAAAAAAAATACACACACACAAGTATAAAACATTTTATCGAAATAAACACTCCCCCAGACCCTGTTTGACCATTTTATTAAAAAAAAAAAAAAAAGCTGGTCCGACGTAGTCCACCGAATCCGACGTAGTCCTCTGCATTCACGACCCTGGAAAATAGAAAACAAACACACAACACAGACCACTTACCTCTTCCTGCACTGGGATAATACACACAGCGATGTCACTGTACAGGGATAATAAACACAGTGATGTCACCATACAGGGATAACAAACACAATGATGTCACAGTACAGAGATAATAAACACAGTGATGTCACAGTACAGGGATAATACACACAGCGATGTCACTGTACAGGGATAATAAACACAGAGATGTCACCGTACAGAGATAATAAACACAGTGATGTCACAGTACAGAGATAATAAACACAGTGATATCACAGTACAGGGATAATACACACAGCGATGTCACTGTACAGGGATAATAAACACAGTGATGTCACCGTACAGGGATAATAAACACAGTGATGTCACCGTACAGGGATAATAATCCTCAGATCAACACATTGTGCCCCCATCAGACCTCAGATCTTGCCCATCAGACCTCAGATCATCAGAATGTGCCCCCATCAGACCTCAGATCAGCGTATTGTGCCCCATCAGACCTCAGATCATCCCACTGTGCCCCCATGAGACCTCAGATCAGCGTAATGTGCCCCCATGAGACCTCAGATCAGCGTAATGTGCCCCCATGAGACCTCAGATCAGCGTAATGTGCCCCCATAAGATTTCAGATCAGCGTAATGTGCCCCCATGAGACCTCAGATCAGCGTAATGTGCCCCCATGAGACCTCAGATCAGCGTAATGCGCCCCCATGAGACCTCAGATCAGCGTAATGTGCCCCCATGAGACCTCAGATCAGGGTAATGTGCCCCCATGAGACCTCAGATCAGCAGAATGTGCCCCCATGAGACCTCAGACCAGCGTAATGTGCCCCCATCCAGACCTCAGAGCAGCGTATTGTGCCCCCATCAGACCTCAGAGCAGCATATTGTGCCCCATCAGACCTCAGAGCTGCTCATGGGGCCCCCATCAAACCTCAGATCAGCGTATTGTTCCGCCATCAGACCCCAGATCAGCGTATTGTGCCCCATCAGACCTCAGATCAGCAAAATGTGCCCCCATCAGACCTCAGATCAGCTTAATGTACCCCCATCAGAGCTCAGATCAGCGTATTGTGCCCCCATCAGACCTCAGATCATCCCACTGTGCCCCCATGAGACCTCAGATCAGCGTAATGTGCCCCCATGAGACCTCAGATCAGGGTAATGTGCCCCCATCAGACCTCAGATCAGCTTATTGTGCCGCCATCAGACCTCAGATCATCCCACCCAGCCACATAAGAGTAAAATAAAAAAGCTTTCTTACCTGTCCTGCGGCTGCCCTCCGGTTCGGCGCTCCACTCTCTTCCCTGGCTGGCGCGCACTATGACCTGACGCTGCGCAGCGTCAGGTCATAGTGCACGCCGGCCAGGGAACAGAGTGGAGCGCCGGACCGGAGGGCAGCCGCAGGACAGGTAAGAAAGCTTTTTTATTTTACTCTTATGTGGCTGGGTGGGATGTATTAGGAGGGCGGGCGGTCTTGGGCACAACAGCGGAGCGTGGGGGCCCCCTTAGACGTCGGGGGCCCCACGCAAATGAATAGGATGCGTGGTGCCCAAGACCGCCCCTGCACAGGGGTCCCTTTACAGCTACTTGCTGTGTATTTGCAATTTGCCCACACAAATATCATCTTTCCTCTCCTTCAGGGAACAATCCGTAGGAGGACTTTTTTTGTGGAACTATTTGTACTTTATAATAGCATTTAAATTTGCATATAATTAGAGATGAGCGAATCATTAAAAAAAATTATTCGCCGAACATTCGCCAAAGTTTTCCTAAGATTCGTATATTCGACGAATAAATTTGTTGTATTTGCGTACAGAATATAAGTTATTATGTGCTGTTAGTGAACATTCACGCACTAATAACGAACGTACAGTTAAAAAATGTACGCAACTTCTTGGAAGACGTACGCATGAGCGTACATATAGCTTACGAATCCTCAGCGTACTATTGTCTACGCAATTACGTAATACGCAGGCACGTACAACGAGAGGCCGCGGCGTGCACTCCTCAGAGGCAGAGCGAATATTCGAAAATGGCATCCAGACAATCCTCATCATTTAGCTCTGCTGCACATCTGAAATACAGTCATGGCCAAAAGTTTTGAGAATGACACAAATATTATATTTTCACATGATCTGCTGCCCTCTGGTTTTTATGTGTGTTTGTCAGATGTTTTTATCACATACAGAAATATAATTGCAATCATATTATGAGTAACAAAAGCTTATATTGACAGTTAGAATGAGTTAATGCAGCAAGTCAATATTTGCAGTGTTGACCCTTTTTCTTCAGGACCTCTGCAATTCTCCCTGGCATGCTCTCAATCAACTTCTGGACCAAATCCTGACTGATAGCAGTCCATTCTTGCACAATCAATGCTTGCATTTTGTCAGAATTTGTAGGTTTTTGTTTGTCCACCCGTCTCTTGATGATTGACCACAAGTTCTCAATGGGATTAAGATCTGGGGAGTTTCCAGGCCATGGACCCAAAATCTCTATGTTTTGTTCCCTGAGCCATTTAGTTATCACCTTTGCTTTATGGCAAGGTGCTCCATCATGCTGGAAAAGGCATTATTGATCGCCAAACTGCTCTTGGACGGTTGGGAGAAGTTGCTCTCGGAGGACATTCTGGTACCATTCTTTATTCATGGCTGTGTTTTTAGGCAAGACTGTGAGAGAGCCGATTCCCTTGGCTGAGAAGCAACCCCACACATGAATGGTTTCAGGATGCTTTACAGTTGGCATGAGACAAGACTGGTGGTAGCGTTCACCTCGTCTTCTCCGAATAAGCTGTTTTCCAGATGTCCCAAACAATCGAAAAAGGGATTCATCAGAGAAAATTACTTTACCCCAGTCCTCAGCAGTCCACTCCCTGTACCTTTTGCAGAATATCAGTCTGTCCCTGATGTTTTTTCTGGAGAGAAGTGGCTTCTTTGCTGCCCTCCTTGAGACCAGGCCTTGCTCCAAGAGTCTCCGCCTCACAGTGCGTGCAGATGCACTCACACCTGCCTGCTGCCATTCCTGAGCAAGCTCTGCACTGCTGGTAGCCTGATCCCGCAGCTGAAACACTTTTAAGAGACGGTCCTGGCGCTTGCTGGTCTTTCTTGGGCACCCTGGAACCTTTTTGGCAACAATGTAACCTCTCTCCTTGAAGTTCTTGATGATGCGATAGATTGTTGACTGAGGTGCAATCTTTCTAGCTGCGATACTCTTCCCTGTTAGGCCATTTTTGTGCAGTGCAATGATGACTGCACGTGTTTCTTTAGAGATAACCATGGTTAACAGAAGAGAAACAATGATGCCAAGCACCAGCCTCCTTTTAAAGTGTCCAGTGGTGTCACTCTTACTTAATCATGACAGATTGATCTCCAGCCCTGTCCTCATCAACACCCACACCTGTGTTAATGGAGCAATCACTGAAACGATGTTAGCTGGTCCTTTTAAGGCAGGGCTGCAATGATGAAATGTGTTTTGGGGGATAAAGTTCATTTTCTAGGCAAATATTGACTTTGCAAGTAATTGCTGTTAAGCTGATCACTCTTTATAACATTCTGGAGTATATGCAAATTGCCATGATAAAAACTGAAGCAGTAGACTTTGTATAAATTAATATTTGTATCATTCTCAAAACTTTTGGCCATGACTGTACATAGTCCGGCTGATGGACCTCCAGGATTACGATTTACGATGGCACACACCGCCACCCGAACCAGCATAAAAAGGAGGTGATCCAGCAGGTGATCCGAGGCTTGCGCCATCGTTTTGACACATTGCGGACCCCGGGCCAGATCCAGTGTAAATGGTCAGATCTGAAATCGCCCTCAGAGGCAGTATGTATATTTGAGGTACAACAAGTAAGGTGCTGTCTATCCGGCTAAATGCATAGTACAATCATCCACAATACTATAAAGTGAATATGAGGGCACATTGCGGTACCTGTAAAGAAATACACACAATGGGCAACATACTTGAAAACGTTGCTGAAAGGTAAAAACATTAGTGCAAACAATCCAGTGCAAACAATATAGTGCAAATAAGTTATACATATATTATATAATATAATGCTCACGGACACGTTTAAGTCTCTTTTCTTCTGACTCTTGTCATAGAACTGGAGCAGAGTCCCAAACTCAGTCGCAATTTGTAATCCACATAGGTAAAATTGTAATCCAAATGGGTAAAAAAATAGCAGCAAAGGTTCCTTAAAAAACCCTCTTTCAAGGGGCTCCCCAATAACCTGAAAAGGGGGAAAAAGGGATGAGGCGCACGTCTGCGCAACTTGGTTAAAACTTTTTTTTTTTGATGGGGGGAGTCCTGACAATCCATGGCCATCTGGGTGAGGACAAACGCAGGGCAACAAAAATAAAAACACACGCCAACTAGTGGTCACCCTTCAGTTTAAGTCCACGTTGTGGCCCCATAACAGCTACAGGATCCTTACTTAAGGGCCAGCAGGTCCTCTTCACTGCTGCTGGAGCTAAAAGACATGAGAGGGCGCTCCTGCCTCATGAAAGCGACACTGGCTGCGGCAGCAGACCCCCACCGACCTCTCAGGGATGGTCTTGGTAGTGACTGGGCGGTCACACTGGCAAGGGCCATGGCAACTTGGGCCTTGCCCATTACCTTGTAGTGGCCAGATCCTCCCGCCGGCATACAAGGTGACAGAATCTCCGGCTGTAAGGGCTCTGGTAACGGTCTTCCGCGAGCGGCGGACTGTGCGGCCTGCACCTGCCATGGCAGTTGGTATTATACCACTGATGGCTGGTACACAAAACTGTTGGTGGTCATCTGTCCCACATGAAGGATCGGCGGCGGTGGCAAATCGGGTATCAGGGGTTCCAGCTGAGCTTGGGAATGGGATTTCTCCTCAGATCGCAGAGTCCCATGGGAACATCGAGCCTCTTCTGCGGCCTGGGCCTCGTCAGTCCAGTCTTCCGGGGGCGCTGCAGGAGTAGCTGGTCGCTTAAGGAGTTTCATCCCAGTAGCAAATGGGCCCTGGAGGCTCTTCATTGGGGTTTACTCCACGTAATCCCCTGCGTGGAGATTGTAGCGGATGGGCGGAAAATACGGCCGCTTTACAGAACGGCGGTTCACATATAACTCTTCCGCCGTCTCCTCATCGCCGATAAAACCTACTCCCCGTTCCACATTGAACCAAATAATGGTACCGCTTCGGTGCTCCAGCTTAGGGTCACCGGACCGTGGGTGCTCCAACACCTGAACAACCCACTCCTCTACCAGCTTTTTGTATTCCCAGAGGGTCAGGGCGTTCCGGGTGACAGCCTCGGGGACCATAGAATTTTGACGAAGGAAGTAGTCCTTCCGCTGCGGAACGGGAACTCCTGCCATCTCCGCCGTGTCAGCCAGTGGAGTGAACACCTCAGCGGGCACCTCAACCGACTTCTTAGGCTGTCGGACATATTGAGAGACGTAGATCTCCTCTGGTTCCTTCTCCTCATAGGGGTCGGTGCCCCACACCATGCCTCCCCAGTCAGGACCTCGCTGTGTCGCCATCTTAATTTCCTGAGTTGCCTCGTCTTCCTCGCGTGCTGGAGAAGGGGGCGGAGCTACCAGGGAGAAGTCTGCATCACAAATGAATTGAATTCGTACACAACAGCGTATAGAGTAACTTATACGTAGCAATAGCGTATAATTGATAGAGCAAACTACGTAGCGAATGCGTACAAAGCCAAAGTGAATCACCTAATATTCGGATTCGCCGCTTCGCAGCTAAAAATTCCCAAGATTCGATACGAATCAATGAATTGATTAGCTCATCTCTACATATAATGTAGTCGGAAGCTGGAAAAAAATTGGGGTGGAATACAATTACACCATTTTTATGTGTTTGTTTGTAGCGCTCCCATTCATTTCTATGAGCGCAGCAGGGAGCTGCGCCTGGTGGTGGCGATATGCCCCCATTGTCTAAGATGGGAATACCCCTTTAAGTGTCATTTTATCAGATATCGTGTTAGTCATTATTTTGTTTCTAATGACCTTTAGTTTTTTGGGAGTAACTGTGAAGAGAGGAAGATCCCTAATGTCAGGTATCTGTAGTTTTTTTTTCTTAATCATCTTAAGCCAAATCTTAAGAGTGTAATTTGTGAAGGGGTTGGAGATTTCCTTAAATAGGTAATGGTTAAATCTGGTTTTCCAAGTGATGTAGCTTAGTGGGAATGGGCTACAGCTTTCTTCTAAGTCCACCCAGTTTTTACGTCTAGGTAAAGTATTCCACTCCACCACTCTAGTTATTAAAGAAGCAGTTCTATATTTTTCGAAGTCAGGGAGCCCTAATCCACCTACTCCTTTAGGTCTTATTAAGGTGTTGAAAGCTAGTCTGTTCTGGCCTCTGTTCCAGACAAAGGAGAGAAGTACTCTTTTGATTGCCAAGAAAAAACTGGGGATATCAATTGGTGTGCTCTGGAGAAGATATAAGATTTTGGGTAAAATGATCAGTTTGATCAGGTTGATACGCCCAAACCAGGAAATGAAGAGGTCGTTCCATTCTGCTAAGTCAGTTTTAGTTCTAAGTAGTAATGGTAGGAAATTCTGTTTGTACAGTCCAGTGTGACCAGATGGTTACCAATATGTTACCAATATGTGTCAGATGGTTTTAAATTACTAAGTGACATTATTTTAGATCATGTGTGATTCTCTATATTAACATTGAAAATGATGGATTTTGTGAGATTCACTATAAAATTGGAGAATTTCCCATACTAATCCAATTCTTCTAGAAACTTAGGGATAGACTGTGTAGGGTTAGTGACAAAGAAAAGTATATCATCCGCATAGGCGGCTGTTTTGTGTGTCATATACCTCGTTTTCAGACCTGAAATTTGTTAATTTTGCCTGATTCTAGCCAGGAGAGGTTCAAGTGAGATAATGAATAAGAGCGGTGACAGGGGACACCCTTGCCTGGTCCCGTTTTGTATATCAAAGGGCAGTGAAATTATTCCATTAACTGTGACTAAGGCTGTCAGGGTAGTATATGGAGCTTGGAATTTTTGGGAAAAAGTTGTGGTAAATCCAAATCTTTCTAGAGAAGCCTTAAAAATCCTCCAGCTAAGCCTATCAAAGGCTTTTTCGGCATCTGTAGATATCAGGGCAGTAGGTATTCATTTTTTGTTTTTTTTTTTGCTATATTTAATGGCATTAAGCACTTTGATAATATTGTCTTTCACCTCTCTTCCTGATGTGAACCCAACTTGTTCTGTGTTAATTATTTGTGGTAGTATATTTTGTATCCTATTAGCTAATAGCTTTGCGTGAATCTTAATGTTGTTGTTCAACAAGGAAATTGGGCGATAACTGGAGCATTGTGTGGGTCCTCATCCTCTTTTGGTATGACTGTGATATTTGCTTTTAGGGTTTCAGTTCTAAATTGCAAAGAGGTGTCTACATCGCTGAAATATTTAGTGAGGCATGGGAGAAGAATCTGGGCGTATTTCTTGTAGTAAAAAATGCTATACCCATCAGGGCCTGGACATTTACCACATGGAAGTTTGCTTATAGCTTCCTCTATTTCCTCCTGTGTAATTGGGAGTGCCAAAAATTCTTTTTGTGTGTTGTTAAGACTAGGGAGATGGACCTTATCCAGGTAGGATTTCATTTCTTGATCAGTGGAATCAGAACCATTAGAGTTAGTTTTCAGTTTATAGAGTTGTTCGTAAAAGGAGCGGAATGTATTAGCTATTTTTCTGATGACTGTTCTGTCCCTCCCTTTTCTGTCCTTATTTTATGTATCACCGCTTTACTTCTTTGCTTATTGACCAGCCTAGCTAGATCTCTACCACACTTGTTAGCGCCTATGAAGCACCTAAATTTGTGCATATATAAGTATCTTTCAGATTCACGATCAAGAGCTTCCTTAAGTTCTGTCCTGAGTATCATTAGTTCCCTTTCAACTTTTCTAGAGCAAGAGAGTTTGTGAACAGATTCGAGTTTTTGTATTTTAGCTAGGAGTTTATCTGTTTTTTGTCTTATTTCCCTTTTCTTCCAGGCCCCTAATTGTATAAGTTGACCTCTTAATACTGCCTTATGGGCCTCCCAAATTGTGGCCCAGTCTGTCTCTTCCTTTTGGTTCTCCGTAAAGAATAGTTCAATCTGATTAGCTATATATTCTGCATCTATGTCTAATTTCAGTTACTATTGTTCTTGTTTTGGTTAAGCTACCTAAGCTGAACTCCAAATATGGAGTCTGCATTACTGCATCCTATGTTGGTTGTTGTCCTTATGCTGCTCTCACGGGATGATGGGCGGCATGGTGATATTTTGTTATCTAATGGTGTCATTCAGGGAAATCCCGTGCGCATTGCTTTGGGGAACCTTATGGGTTACTGGGAGGAATGCCTGCTCGCTGGGACGGGTTGCCCTCCCTCTCTCATTCTATTACTTCTTTTCAATTTTGGCCGCTTACCGGTATTGGTTAAATGACAACCTCTGCCATTACTACTGCGTCCACTATATCTAATTTAACTTGGTGTACGTGGAATGTCAATGGACTTACTCCAGTCAAACGTAAAAAAGTGTTGAATCATTTACATAAAGTTAATTCGCACATTATATTTTTGCAGGAAACCCTCTGGGTAAAAGGGAACCATCCTCGGTACGAAACAAACTGTTTCCACCTCGTGTTGAAGCTTCTTACTCTAAAAAATCATCCCTTACCAAACCCTTTCGAGCTGCTACTAAAATCTCTAAGTTAAAATTGCACACAGGTAATTACATATCTCACCCAACAGAAATTGGAGAACATTTTAAATCTTTTTTTTAATCCCTCTATACTGCTCCCTCAGAAGATATATTCTCAGAACACTCTTTTCTCAATACTAATTTGTTAACTACCCTATCTGATAATCATAGACTGGCCTTAAACGCTCCCATTAGTAAGGAGGAAATCACATCTACTATTAAATCTCTTAAAGGGTTTCTGTCACCAGTTTTTTCGTTATGAATCAGGCTGACATTAGAAATGTGCTAATGTCACCTGATTCCAAATATATATCTGTTTTATTTACTGGTGCCCCCATTTTTATATAAAATTAACTTTTATTTTATGCTAATAAGGCTTCTAGGTGCAAGGGGCGTTACCTCTGCTGCTAGAGGCTCTGTTGATTGACAGGACCAGGCAGAGAAGAAACACTCCATTCACCATAGCTTGCAAGGACCTTCAATGATGTCATGACCATGTGATCAGTCACATGGTTTAGGAGGAGACAGGCTGTTTGTGTGATCCTAACCATGTGACTGATCACATGGTCATGACATCATTGAAGGTCCTTGCAAGCTATGGTGAATGGAGTGTTTCTTCTCTGCCTGGTCCTGTCAATCAACAGAGCCTCTAGGAGCAGCGGTAACGCCCCTTGCACCTAGAAGCCTTATTAGCATAAAATAAAAGTTCATTTTATATAAAAATGGGGGCACCAGTAAATAAAACAGATATATATTTGGAATCAGGTGACATTAGCACATCTCTAATGTCAGCCTGATTCATACCAAAAAAACTGGTGACAGACACCCTTTAAAGGGTGTCTGTCACCTCATTTTTACCTATATAACTAACAGCACTGCCCTACAGAAGATTGCAGACACATCCCACACATACCTGTGTGCACTTTGTGTCTGTATTCCATGTCCAGAAAAAGCACTTTTATTCTGCTGGAAAACAGTTCCCAAGTGCCTGGCTCTGCTGCTGCAAGTGCTCAAAGCAAACCAGACTGAAGAGGGGAGGGCTGCTTTAGCTGCTCATATTTTGTGATTGGTAGCAGATAGAAAAATGGTCTTCTTTGAAAGCTGGCATTCCAAGCTTTAAAATGATGCCAAAATCACAGCATTATATCCAGTATATCAGAAGATATAGCTGTTCGAAATCAAGTTGGGAGAGAAAGCTGTTTTTAGTTTCACTTTCAGCCGGGCACTTGGGAGCTGTTTTCCTGCAGAATAAAAGTGCTTTTTCTGGACACGGAATACAGACACACAGTGCACACAGCTATGTCTGGGATGTGTATGCAATCTTATGTGGGACACTGCTGTCAGTTATATAGGTGAAAATGAGGTGACAGACTCCCTTTAAGCTTTCAAAAGCACCGGGCCCTGATGGATTTGGGAATGAATATTATAGGTTACTAGCAAAAAGACCCGGCTTCGCCTGGGTATATTTCATCTATTTATTTAATGTTTCTGTGTGTCGTTGCAGACCTATTGGCTGCGGAGTGGAAGGGGGCGTGGTTTAATGGGACGGGGGGGGTTAAGTCCTTCATTTCAGGGTGGCCTGAATTATAGGTTAATGCCATGGTAATTTGAGGAAACACAATGGGTAGCAGTGGAAGAAAACATTGCTTTGCGCGGGTATATTTAATCTATTTCATTTAATGTTTCTGTGTGTCGTTGCAGAGAGAAAGTCATCCTCCCTCCCATCCCTGCAGCTGACAGATGTTGATTTTTACCTTCAATTGTTCAATCTCCATTGGCTGCGGAGTGGGAGGGGTCATGGCCTGACTGAGTCGGGGGCGTGACGTTGCAAGACCTGGGGCGGGGTTTTAAGTCCTTCTTTTGATGGTGGGCAGAATTACAGGTCGATGCCATGGTAATTTATGAGGACACGCCATGGGTAACAGTGGAAGAAAACATTGCTTTGCACGGGTATATTTAATCTATTTCATTTAATGTTTCTGCATGTTGTTGCAGAAAGAAATCCAACTTCCCTCCCACCCCTGCAGCTGACAGAAGTTGATTTTTACCTTCATTTTTTCAATCCCCGTTGGCTGCGGAGTGGGAGGGTCCGTGGCCTGACAGAGTCGGAGCGTGGTTTCCCGAGATCTGGGGCGGGGGTCAGAGTGGCATGAATTACAGGTCGATGACATGGTAATTTATGGGGACCCGCAATGGGTAGCAGTGGAAAAAAACATCTTTTATTAGTACTAAATGGCCGTAGTCTAAAATTAGTCAATTTCATCTACGATTTTTGTGTGTCGTTGCAGAGAGAAATTCACCCTCCCACCCCTGCAGCTGATTTTTTTCAATCCCCGTTGACTGCGGAGTGGGAGGGGGCGTGGCCTGGCAGAGTTGGGAGTGTGGATTATCAAGATGCTTCGAACGGTTGTAGTCTGAAATTAGTCTATTTCATCTAAAATTTTGTGCGTCATTGCAGAGAGAAATTCACCCTCCCACCCCTGCAGCTGACAGAAGTTTATTTTTCCCTTCATTCTTTCAATCCCTGTTGGCTGCGGAGTGGGAGGGGGCATGACCTGACAGAGTTGGGGGTGTGGCTTAGCAAAGCGCTTCGCATAGGTGATTTAATCTATTTCATTTAATGTTTCTGTGTGTCGTTGCAGAATGGCTGCAGAGTGCGAGGGGGCGTGGTCTGACAGAGATGGGGGCGTGACTTAGCAAGACGATTCGAACAGTTGTAGTCTATAATTAGTCTATTTTATCTAAAATTTTTGTGTGTCGTTGCAGAGAAAAATTCACCCTCCCACCCCTGCAGCAAACAGAAGTTTATTTTTACCTTTATTTTTTCAATCCCCGTTGGCTGCGGAGTGGGAGGGGGCGTAACCTGACAGAGTAGGGGGCATGGATTAGCAAGACGCTTCACATGGGTGTATTTAATCTATTTCATTTAATGTTTCTGTGTGTCGTTGCAGAAAGAAAGTCAACCTCCCACCAATCCCTGCAGCTGACAGAAGTTGATTTTTACCTTTATTTTTTCAATCCCTGTTGGCTGCGGAGTGGGAGGGGGCGTGGCCTTACAGAGTCGGGGCGTGGCTTAGCAAAGTGCTTCGCATAGGTGCATTTAATCTATTTCATTTAATGTTTCTGTGTGTCGTTGCAGAATGTCTGCGGAGTGAGAGGGGGCGTGGCCTGACAGAGACGGGGCGTGGCTTAGCAAAAGGCTTCGAACAGTTGTAGTCTATAATGCAGAAAGAAAGTCAACCTCCCACCCATCCCTGCAGCTGACAGAAGTTTATTTTTACCTTTATTTTTTCAATCTCTGTTGGCTGCGGAGTGAAAGGGGGTGTGGCCTGATGGAGTCGGGGGTGTGGCTTAGTGAGACCTGGGGCGGGGGTTTTAAGTACTTCTTTTAGGGTGGCCTGAATTAAAGGTCAATACCATGCTTATTTATGAGCCCACGCAATAGGCAGCAGTGGGGGAAAACATCTTTTATTACTACTGAACTGTAGTAATAGAAAAAAACATAAGTTATATTTATGGTAACCGGAATACCTTTAACAGTGTCAGTAAATAGAAATGGATGAGATCCTCAGCTGCTGATAATTACCTGGTTGTTATGGAAACCTGCCCTCCCTGTGTGCCTTTGCAGAGAATGGCAGTTGGAGTTTAAAACCAAAGTTCCCAGTTGTAATGTTGGCTAATGGAGATCATATTTTGGGAATATCTCAGGAACGGTATGTCCTAGAGAGATGAGACCTGGTCTAAAACCTTCCCGGACACCTGATGTACCTGTGTGCCGAATTTGGTGAAAATCGGTCCAGTAGTTTGGTCGCGCATAGAGAACAGACAGACAGACAGAAACTCATTTTTATATTATTAAGAGATTGAGTTCCACCCTGAGCCCCTACTTACATACGCTATATAATCATATTATTACTTCTAAAACTATTTCTGATGGCATTAATGATGCCTGCATAACAGTACTTCCAAAACCAGGAAAAGATCATCTTTTAGTAGAATCATATAGTCCCATTTCACTTTTAAAAGCAGATATTAAAATATTTGCTAAATTACTGGCAAATAGACTTCAAACAATCCTCTCTGATCTCATTCATCCATCACAAACGTATTTATTTTTGTTAGGGAGATCCATCACTTATAATATTCGAACGGCAATTGGGGCGATATCATCTAGCAGAGTACACCGACAAACTAAGAACATCCTAGTTAGCTTAGATGCAGACAAGGCCTTCGATCGAGTGTCATGGAACTATCTTCAAGAAATTCTCCGATTACGACATTTTAGTCCCTTGTTTTGTACTGCTGTCCAGATGATGTACCACAATCCCCGTTCTTCAATATGGATTAACTCAATCTGTTCCTCCTCTTTCAAGATAGGCAGAGGTACATGACAGGGATGCCCACTATCCCCACTGTAATTTAATTTAGCCCTAGACCCCTTACTTAGAACTCTACAAACGCTTTCTTCTTTCTGTGGTATTTATATGGGATCAGTTGAAACTAAGCTACTTCGCGGATGATATACTATTATTCATCTCAAGCCCGCATCAGGCTATCCCAGAAATAATGCCCGTTATAACCTCATTCGGCAACATATCTGGATTTAAGGTTAATTTTAATAAATCAGAGGCACCCCCGATTTTCCGTACTGCCAGAAACCATTTAGGTACTTCATTTCCTTTTCAATGAAGTCCTGAATCCATCACCTATTTGGGAGTTAAATTAACAGCCAATCAGGCCCAGTTATATAAACTAAATTACCGCCCTCTCATTGCTTCAATTATATCTTTAATTCAGTCCTGGCAACATTTTACATTGTCCTTCTCTTGTAGATGTCACCTTCTCAAAATGGTGGCCTTCCGCAAACTTCCCCAAACTCTTCCCTTATTGCTCCGCTCATCAGACATTAAACTTCTCGAAAGGACTTTCAGGTGTTTCATTTGGAATTCCTCATGGAGAAGTCTCATTAGCCTTTATAAATTACAGCAGCCTCACATACTAGGGGGTCTTAATTTTCCGGATATCTCACTTTATAATCTAGCCGCCAATTTTCGGTATGCTATAGATTTTGCGAGGGAAATCACATTTTGCTAATGTAGAAAAGCAATTTTTCCCACTCATCTCCCCCTTGGCACTTCTACATTTACCGAACACTTCTCTCCCACATAATATAAGGGATTTTCCTGTTTTGTGGACTGTCATTCAGGCATGGCACAAAGTGCAGAAAATGAGTAAGCTTGATGGTACACATACATTCTTTCAACCATTCTTAGGTCACCCAAAGTTTTTGGAAGGTAGACCATCTAGGATATATACCTCTTCATCACAAGGCTGTATCCTGATTCTGGATATGCTAGATTCTAGTTATTCCATACTCCGCTTTTTGGAGGCCGCCCAACGGTTCCCAGCTTTCAATCATAACCAATTCATATACTTGCAAGCCCGTAGTTTTGTTCAAAGCTGTCTGGCCAATATCTCAGAAGTATCTAGAGGAGCCTGTCTAAATATTTTTCTTAAAAGAATGAGAACTAGTATTCTTTCTACTAGTACCATCTATAGATTCCTCAAGCCGTTGATAGATTGGGATGCTGTTACCACAGGCCCAAAAAAATGGATCAAAGACTTCCCAGATCTCGAAGTTAAAACGTTACTGGAAGCTACATTGACAATTGTGGCAGTGCAGCTGCCAGAGGGCCATATGAGGGCCATAAAATGGTGTGTCTCACCCAGAGGAAGCTGGATGAGACGAAGAAAGGCTGGGAAAATAGTGTTTTTTCTCAGTGTGTGTGTGTATCAGCCTGGCTGTTAATGAGAGGTAATTATCAGCCAGCTGAGGAGCTCAGGTAAAGGTGGGCTGGGCTCCTCAATCAGGGCTCCACCTCTGGGGAAGGAACAGGCTGCGAGAAGGCCTGTGGGAGCCGGGACCCTCTACCCTGTGTGGGGTAAGCACTGTGGTGTGTTTTGGGGAGCTGGGTAGTAGACCCAGATCCCGATAGAGAGGGACAATATTGTGTAGTCAGTGGCCAGATGGCTGAGGATTTGTGTTTATGAGTTGTTTGGATTGCTGTAAAAGTGACAATAAAAGCTGGTAGTGACCAGTTTGCACCCGAATCTGCAGTGTTGGAACATCTCCTGACAAAACGTCTCCTGACTGTACCTTTTCCTGCTCTAAATGTAATGTACCTAACACTGACCTATATCATCATTTCTGGAGCTGTACATACATCCAGGATCTGTGGGAGCAAGTGAGATCACACATAATAGCGACCTATAATATTTCCTTCACTATTACCCCTCAGTGGGCTATTTTTAATATTCTATTTGAAGAGCAGCGAAATATCCCCAGACGAGATAAAGCTATATTACATATCTGGGCGGCGGCTACTAGAAAGCGCATACTACATAAATGGCTAGACCCAGAGATACCTTCTATTTCTTTTATCCAATCCAAGATAACTTTTTTGTTCAATATGGATTGGATTCACACTTTATCAGACAAAGAAAAAATGACAAGACGCTTCTTTGAAAAATGGTCTCTATTTATGAACACTCTTACCGATTCCATTAAATTTAAACTTATTTCACATTTTGAGCAAACCACATGGTATTTGTATGAGATATTACACGGACGCACTCCTCTGCAAGTTTCAGCTAGTACGTGAGGATTCCCCAAAGCCCTATGTTTTCTGGGGTTGGCGCACAGGAATGGGGGGAGGGATAAGGGAGGGAGAGGGGTAGGTGGGACAGGGGTAACTAGTTTTTCTTGAACTCATTGTTGTATGGCTTGTACACATCTGAATATTTTTTGTTTGCCTTACTGTTGGCAATGTTATAATGTAATTGTCTATTGATAAGCTTGAAAATCAGTAAACAGAAAATAAAAAAAGAAAATACTTGAGTATTGAGAAAAAAAAGAGCATTACAAGACATGACATGACATACCCGCTGCCAGTACTATTTTGCGCCGTTAATATCTATATGTTATTATTATTTGTTCTGGTATATAAAGAGCAGCCCAAAAGGAAATAGCCACCGATACTTTATGTTTTTCCTCCTGAGTTCCTTAGTAATTGGCTGTAGTAGACTTCTGGCATATAATGTGAGACGCGAGATATCCTGAAAAAAGGAGAGTTCACTGCCCTCCCACTCTGTTCTTTTAGCCATTCTAGCTTTTTTTCAGAATGTCCTCTTTGATCCTGAAACTTTGAAGACAACACAGAACATCTCTGGGATAGTCTGATTGAATGTGTTTGGGCCTGTAAACTCGGTGGGCTCTTTCAATAGATAAGTCTGTAGCTTCATCCTGTTTTAGAATCTCATTGAAAAGCTGAGTTAGTACAGAGTGAATATCTTTATCCAACACAGTCTCTGGTAGGCCCTTAATTCTTATATTATTTCTTTGTGGCCTATTCTCTAAGTCATCTATCTGCATTTTAAGTCTGTAAATCTCCTTGTGTTGATTCAGAATAGTCTTTTTCACATGTTCTGAGTGATTTGTTAATAAAGTAGTAGATTCCTCAATTGCATTTATTCTGGAGGCAATATGGCGCATGTCCACCTTTATTTCAGAAAGCTCCTCCTTCATTGTTAATGAGAAGTCCTTGTATAGCCCTTTTATGCATTCCATTGTAGGTAAAGCTTTGATATAATTTTTGACATTAGCAAGACTGCTTGGGCTTGTGTCTTCTTCACTATCAGACCCACTGGAAGTAGCCCCAGATTGTTTAAAGGATGCATGTTTAGGAGCGTCTGTTGATTTCTTTGGAGTTTTAGGTCATCTAATAGAGGCTTCTGCCATTTGCTTATTTTTGCCCATGTTAGCAGTGGATGGGCGCGGGTATAGTGCAACGTTACTAGTATTACATGCAGTTGTTTAGGTTTTCATATATAGTAAACTATGGCTGCAAAGCTGAACAGTTTTTGCTTTTAAAGAGACCCTGTCACCAACTAAGCTAGGCAAATTAAGTAGCTTCCCAAACAGGTTGCTCCCTAATAATAGTTATAAATATATATAATAAAAAATAACTTAAACAAATATTATTAATTACAAATAGAAGATCGCACGTGCCCCATGTTATCCTCCGACTCGCTGAGAAGAGTCGCCGCCAGGCATGTAAACCGGAAGACGAAACGCCATAGGCATAAGCTATATATTCAAAATCCAAAAAAAATAAAAGTTTCTACTCTAAATATGAAAACTAAATGTCTAAAAACCAAAATAAATGTCCACAAACATTAAAAAAAAAGAAAAATCAAGAAGACATTGCAATCTCGCGATATTTCAGTAGATCACACGCTCCCTGTGAAAAAAAAATCGCGAAATTCAAAATTGCTTTAGTTGGGATGATCGTTGGAGCGCGATAACTGCATCATCCCAACTACAAGTGAGCAGCCAGCACGATAAAAAGCACGAAACTTGTCCAAAACCCCAGCATTGCCTGTGTATATAATATCTCTGTATATATGTGTATATATGTGTATATATAAATATATATTTATATATATTATATAAGTGTGTATATGTATATATATATATATATATATATATATATATATATATGTGTGTGTGTGTGTGTGTATATAAGTATGTATATATGTGCATATATGTATAAATGTGTATATAAATATATATATGTGTGTGTGTGTGTGTGTGTATATATAAGTATGTATATATGTGCATATATGTATAAATGTGTATATAAATATATATATGTGTGTGTGTGTATGTGTATATATGTGTATATAAATATGTATGTTATGTGTATGTGTGTGTATATATGTATGTATATATGTTTATAAAAATATGTATATGTTATGTATATATGTGTATATAAATATGTATATATGTGTGTGTGTGTGTATATATATGTGTATATAAATATATATGCATATGTATATATGTATTTATATATATGTGTGCGTGTGTTTGTATGTGTGTATATATATATATATATATATATATATATATATATATATATACAGTACAGACCAAAAGTTTGGACACACCTTCTCATTCAAAGAGTTTTCTGTATTTTCATGACTATGAAAATTGTAGATTCACACTGAAGGCATCAAAACTATGAATTAACACATGTGGAATTATATACTTAACAAAAAAGTGTGAAACAACTGAAAATATGTCTTATATTCTAGGTTCTTCAAAGTAGCCACCTTTTGCTTTGATTACTGCTTTGCACACTCTTGGCATTCTCTTGATGAGCTAAAATATAGTGTATATATATATATATATATATATATATATATATATATATATATATATATAATGTAATACACCTAAAACAATTACACACACTGCACCATACACTGCTACACAAACTTCACACACATTTGAACATTACACACAGCTACGCAAAAATCCCACACTGCGCTACATACATCACACACAGCACCACACACATTTCACATATTTCCACACACGACATACTGCCCGACACACATAACACACAACGCTACATACATCACACACATTGCACCACATACATATCACACAGCTCCACACACATTTATACATCACACACTGCACCATATACATATATATATATACATACACACACGTTTATACATCACACACTGCACCATATATATACATACACACACATTTATACATCACACACTGCACCATATATATATATACATACACACACATTTATACATCACACACTGCACCATATATATACATACACACACATTTATACATCACACACCGCACCATATATATATATATATACATACACACACGTTTATACATCACACACTGCACCATATATATATACATACACACACACACACACACACATTTATACATCACACACTGCACCATATATATATACACATACATACACTGTAATAACCCTTGCACTGCCAGTGTGTATATATACTGTAATAACCGCTGCACTATATTTATATGTATGTATCTATATGTGTGTGTGTGTGTGTATATATATATATATATATATATATATATAATTGTATATATGCATATATATTAAAGTGATGCCATTGAAACAACCCCCCCTCCCAAAAAATAAATAAATAAATAAAACGAATACCAGCTGCATGCATTCTGCGGAACGGAACATCAGGCCCATAACAGAACAGTCCTATCTTCGTCTGTTATGCCGACAAGAATAAGACATGTTCTATAAATTTGAGAGTGGCACGAAACAGACATATGGACCGCTCATGGTGTAGTGTCCGCATTCTTTGCGGCCCCATTGAAGTGAATGGGTCTGCATCCAATCCTCAAAAAATGCGGAAAATGGTTTTCACGCACAACAATTTGTGTGGAAAAAGCGTGTGTAGTTTGAAACATGAGCAAGTAGCCTAAGGATCCTTATACACACAATTTTGGCTATGGTTAATTTAAAAAAAAAAATGAATAAACGCATCTATGCCACTCATCAATTGTGCAACTTTTTTCTGATATTTTTTGCACACAGTGAGGGAGATTTATCAAACTGGTGTAAAGTAGAACTGGTTTAGTTTCCCATAGTAACCAATAAGATTTCACTTTTCATTTTCCAATGGAGCTGTCAAAAATGAAAGGTGGAATCTGATTGGTTGCTATGGACAACTAAGCCAGTTCTACTTTACACCAGTTTTGATAAATTTCCCTCAGTGTGTCTTACCACTGGCATTTTCTTCATGTTTTTTATCCTATAAAGAATGTGATATCTGAAAAAAAATGCCAAAAGCTCCAACACGCTTTGAAAAGAAACCAGAAAGACAAAAAACACCACTTGATGAACAAAATCGCAAACGAAAAGCACTTGAGTGTCCCGTGTTTTACATTTTCTACAGACCTTTATCTAAGGGCTCATGCACACAAACGTGTGACGGCTGGGCCCATATTGTGGCCCGCAAACAGCCTTTTGTGCACCCCATCACGGATTTGGACCCATTCACTTAAATTGGTCTGCAGTCTGGAAGGTGCGCTGCGAATAAGGGCAAAAAACCCACAGAGGCACTACAGAGCGCTTCTGTGGGGTTTCTGTCAGTGCATCCACACCGCAAAAAATAGTGCATGTACTACTTTTTTGCATTGTGAACCATCAGATGTGGATTGTGGACCCCATATAAGTTAATGGGTTCTGTGTCCGGCCATATGGACAGTGCCTGTGCGTTATGGACCGCAGCACGGGCCCTGCCGGCCCACGTTCATGAGTCCCTTAGTTCACATCACCTTTTCAGAAGAACAAAAAAAAAACTGGATCTTGCATCCTGTGCATCCGTTATGCACATTTTGCATCCGTTTTAGGGATTTCCATCTGAGATCCTGTATGCAATACTTTTATCTGACTAAAAAAAACAAAAAACAAATCTCAGACAGTAATGGCTCAAACGGATGCCAAGTGTACATAACGGATGCACAGAATCCTTTTCTTTTTTTTTATTTACAGGATCTGTTTTTTTCTGTTCTTCTGATGGATTCGGAGAATGGAAAAATAAATGGTGATGTGAATTGTTGCGTGACAAAATGGGTCCAACTATGTACACAGTGACATGCTGCAACTGTGATGCGACAGTCGCACAAAAATCCAGCTTCAATGGATTTTTTGCGACATTCATGTCGCAATCGCAGTATGTCACATGTCACAGTGTGAGACCACTGGCAATCATTACAAAAAAATGCCACGCGAGAAATGTTGTGCAGCCTTAGCATAAAAGCACCAAAAAACACGTGAAAAAAACACATCTAAAAATGGGAGAGTTCAGAAAAACACCAGCAAAAATCAATGAGCGAAATCAGCCCCAGGGGTCATTCACATGAATGACCACAAACCGTGAATCCACAAAACAGGGTTACCAGCCGTGTGCATCTGGTATCATGGTGTGAAACCATTGTCTGTGATCATGTCCTATCTTTTGTGGCATGGCTGCACAGACCCAGAAGCACAAAGAAGGATAGACAGTAATACACGGTATGAGATGAGATACACAGCTCAGCAGACAGTATCACACATAATTGGATTAGATGCATAGCAGACAGTATCATATATGATAGTATTAGATACAAAGCTCAGCAGACAGTATCACACATGTTAGATACAGCAGTTCATCAGACAGTATCACACATGATGGAATTAGATACACAGCCCAGTAGACAGTATCACATATGATTAGATACAGGGGCTCAGATTAGGTACACAGGAGTGCGGGCACATATTCACAAATACTAGGCTTTGACACACCAAAGCTATCATGAGACAATAATTTGTATCCAGTGTCTCGGCCTATAATGTGTAATGCTGTGCTACTATGTCAATGTATCTAAGCCTATCTAGGGTGATACTGTAGCAGATGCATTTCCTTTGCAGCATAGCATTATACATTATAGGCTTAGATACACTGAATAAATAGCACTGCCTCAAATACAGGAGACTAGCAGCACAATATCACACATGATAGGGCCACTTATCCAGTGTATCTAAGTCTATCTGAGTTATCATGCGGTTATATACAGGGATGGCTGTGAGCAGTGACACTGATAGAAGGCTCTGACTGCTGTGACACAGAGCTCACAGGCCTGGGGGGAGGGGCTTGTATGCACACTGCACGCTGAGCTGCCAGTCACAAGATGGCCGCTCCCAGGAGCTGCTTTCTCTCATAACATAATGGCTGAATTTACTGTCACTATGCTTTCAAAGGTATCTAATTGTGTGTTTAATTATTTGTACCTTCTCCCTACTGTAATATAACTTGGTATACTCCGTGGTGACAGGGTCTCTTTAAAGACAAATGACATCATTTATTTCTCTGCAGCACTTTCCTATTGTTTTATGCTCTGTTTAACCTCCCTGTTACTTTAGGCCATGGTTCGCTACAGCAAAGATTATGTTAGCTTAAAAAGCACTTAATATGTGTATTTTCCCAGTATCGGTAGTCGGGGGTTCCTTAAAGCTAAGAGAGGTCCTGGGAGAGTATTTGTGATTATCCCGCAATTACAAGACTGTAAATTGATGCCGCGGCTTCAGAGCATGGGAAAAAGCCACAAGCGCGGGCTGAGTTCGGGTCTAAGATAGCAGTTTTATATTGTACTAATCAATCAATTTTTCTTTTTTTAGGTGATCAGAGGGCCTACAGAGTGTAAGTTTATAATCAGTCAGTGTGCAGAGAGACCTTCCGGTAGATCATCAATAAATTGAGGCCGCGGCTGCAGATGGCGGACTAGGCCACAATTTCGGACTTACCGCGATTCCAAAGAAAAGCTGATGGATCAGTTCCGGATGATGACTCAAGTCGATTGATGTGACTTTTAGGGCTATTAGTCCAGTGTTTGTCCAGTTAGACTGTGTAAAAGCTCAGGGATGGAGAGAGCTTTGCAGCGTGCGTCCTTCCTGTAGCCCAGTAGCTCCGCCCCTGATTTTTTATATATAATTTCACTATGGCAGGCCTTGGAGGCTTCAGAAGGCCCAAGACTGTTATAGCAACATAATGGCTCCCATAACCTAGTCGCAGATCTAGTGCAGCACTCTCGGTAATTGACTGCTCAGATGCTTTGGTTACAGTTGACCAGTTGGTATCTGAGGGGTTAAAAGTCTGGGATTGGCACAGACTCTGCCACTAAGTGTGTACTTTTTACACAATAACTTTTAACCCCCTCAGGGAGCTAGAACCTAGGAGCTTTGGATCCCTTGCCCCATTCACCATAATAAAAAACTATTATGGTGAATGGGAGTCTGTTGCTCTAGCTGCTGAGCTGTGCCTCATACACAACTTAGCAGGCAGATTACTATAACGTGCCTCAAAACCTTCAGCAGGCCTGTTATAGTAACTGATCTGAGCCCTGCAATTTCACTGCGGTGGTTCAGATTGGAAGGCAGAGGGAGCCACATCCCTCTGCCCAACCTCACAGATCCCCCCAACCACTGTGATGGACATATCCACTTCAGGATGACATTTACCTAAGCCCTGCCCATTTTCATTCTGGGACAAACCAAATTTGCTGCTATTGTCACCGCTGCCACCACCCGTCATTTTTGGTTAAAAAAAGAAATGTAATAATTACAGTCATCCTAGCAGTGGACAGGTCAGTAACAAACACAGGCAACACAGTAACAGAAAATGCAAAGCATGATTAGTCACAAAGGTCTTCTCGTGATGGACACAAGGGGCAGTAAAATTAGATATCCCTACTCCTTCTATGCTCACTGCAGACCCAGTGGGGCACATTTACTAAAGTGTTCTCATACCCTGCTGATATACTATTATATCAGAGGTTGTGAAGAGGTTAAAGTGTAACGGTCATTCTTTTTTTATGTTTGTAATGTATAGGGGCAGTGATACTGACCATTTTTGTAATATACTTCAATTACTGAAATTATACATTTCTATTAGAAAAATAGCTGTAAAGTGGCCCATTTTGAGCCTTAGCAACGCTCCTCTGTCTTCTGTTTACATAACAGTGGAGACTTGCTCAAAACTGACTGTGTTATGTAAACAGAAGACAGAGGAGTGTTGCTAAGGTTCAAAATGGGCCACTTTAGAGCTATTTTTCTAATGGATGATTTCAGTAGTTAAAGTATATTACAAAAATGGTCAATATCATTGCCCCTATACATTACAAAAATAAAAAAGAATGACAGTTACACTTTAAACTAATCCAATTATTTTGCAAATCTGTATCACGTGTTTAGCTACATATGCTGCTAATTCACTTAGAATATTTAAAAAATGTACCGCTACGTTTACTTTCTGCCCCCAATAGTATAATCATTGGGGCACATTTACTAAAGTGCACCTGTTTTTATTCTAAATAATGCAGTTTTAGATTTTTTTGTCGCATTTACTACTGAAATTGTACCTGTTTTGGAGGCATTTGCATCTTGTTAGACTATTATTCAGAAGTTTTTTAACTTTTATGACTTTTTTTCTGACCTTTTTATATAGGAGTGCCGTTTTTTTGCGCCGGAATTTGTCACAAAAACAGTCTAACTTCTAGTCCGCTTGTGTTCTTTTCTTCAAGGTGAGGTTGAGAAATGTGGCAATATTATCAACAAAGATACTGGGGCACATTTATTAAGCTCGCTTGTTTTTTCGGCATAAAATTAGACAGACGAGAGAGTATTTTATTCAGTTATCTTTCTTTTACCAAGCATTTATTAAAAGTCACACAGCAGTTGATGAATTATACTAGGCGTATTTTTATTAGTCTCACCTCTGGTTGTTTTTCAGTAAGGGCTCATGCACACAAAAGTATTTTCTTTCCGTGTCTGTTCTGTTGTTTTGCGGACCGTATGGGGAACCATTAATTTCAACAGGTCCGCAAAAAAAAAGGAAGGTACTCCGTGTGCATTCCATTTCCGTATTTCTCTTCCGCAAAAAAATAGAATATGTCCTATTATTGCTCATATTACGGACAAGTATAGTACTGTTCTATTAGGGGCCAGCTGGAACGCAAAATACATACGGTTGTGTGCATGAGCCCTTAGACAAGTTCATATTCACTTAGACTGGTCTAATTTTTTTGTGCATGAAAAAAGTCTCATCTTTGCGGAGAAAAGTTGCATGTCTCCCGGAAAGTGCAACTTTTAATGCAAAAAGGTCGCCAGCCCTGGGATGGAGAAAAAATTCTACAGTTTTTGTGACAATTCTAGGCACACAAAAAGGTGCACCTAGATAAATTGGTCAAAATAGTTGAACGAGTAGCAAAAGTCTCCAAAACAGGAGCAATTTCAGTAGTAAATGCGACTAAAAAATAAGACAGTCTAAAACTGCATTTTTTATACTAAAAACAGTCATAAACACTTTAGTAAATGTGTCCCAATGATTGCACTATTCAGGGCAGAAACTAAATTTAGCATTAATTTTATTAAATATACAGACTTGCAAAATAATTAGATTAGTTTAACCCCTTCACAACCTCTGATGTAATAGTATGTAAGCAGGGCATGAGAGGTATATGGTGCAGGGTTATCAGCTGATCCCCTGACATGGCCTGACAAGCAGCCAGTAAAAATCCTATAGACTGCAATAGTAGTAAACATTAAAAATAAAAAATAAACATAATGGGTATCGCCGCCTCTGTAAATGTCCAAACTATTGAAAGATAAACATGTGCAGTGAATCCTGTAACTAAAAATACATAAATAAAATGATTGGCCCCTCCCAAAAATTGAATAAAAAGTGATCAAAAATTGTACCAATAAAAGCTAGAGCTCACCCTGCTAAAAACTAGCCTTTTCACAGCTATGTAGACAAGAACATTTTTTCCAAAGGTTTTTTTTTTAAGTAGTAAAAACAAAAACAAAACTATACACATTTAATCACACTTCACACACACAGAATAAGCTTGTCATGTAATTTTTAGCATTTCTAAATGAACACCAAATACAAAACCCTTAAAACCTTCAAAACGAATTCAATATCCCTCACAGAGAATTTTATAAATATCTTCAAATACGCTATCTATTCCAATCAGGAAATCCCTGCGAACTAAAAGCAAACATAAAGCTACTGGAGTTATGGAGCACTCCCTGACCACTATCCAAAACTCCGAGCTTAAGTTATTATACTTGAGTTTAGGAGATAAGCAAAACTTCCAAATGCTGTCTCCCTTCTCATCCTGGGCTAAGGAAACACAATGCACTATCCCTCCCCCCAATGGACCTCTGCATCCCGTTTCATATACACTAACTTCCATAGCATCTGCCTCTTTGAAGCCGCAGTCAAAACATACCTAAGATGGTACTTAACTCCAGACAGACTGAGCAAAATTTACCCTGGTGTCTCACACCTATGCTGGAGACAATGTGGATCTAAAGGCACACTCTTCCACATCCTATGGTCCTGCCCCAAACTTCTTAATCTATGGAGCAGTGTCTTTAACCTTACCTCTCAACTCTGCGGCCTCGCCCTCACGCCCTCGCCATATTGGGCCTTATTCTTTATGGATATGCATTCCATTCCCACGTCCAGTAGAATTCCTATAGCCCATCTATTTTTGGCCACTAAACTCAATATCACTAGGCTTTGGAAGTCCACTGAACCCCCCGCTTTGACAGATGTGATTGCAAGCGTACAACAAACATGTATATACGAAAAAATGCTGTCCTATAGAAACCACAATATTGAAAAGTTCCTCCGCCAATGGCAAACTTGGTTGACAATAATGCCCACAAAATGATATAGGATGCGTAGCACCCATGCTACATTTAGTATTAATGATCCCTGAGATTGTTATAATGTTACAATGTTAATCTGAAATGTTAATCCAGATTGTCAATCAAAATGTTTTACACTAACTGGTCTACCTTAATTTTTAGTTTTTATACAGCTAATTACAATAATTATTGATATGAAACTGTTTTTGCTTTACGTCTACTTGTAATTATCTGTAACTATATGCCTGGCGTGCCATTTTCTGACATGCCTTTTTCATATGACCTGTTGTTAAATGTGAAAATACCCAATAAAAACGATTGAAACAAAAAAAAACTTAAAACCATGGCAAAAATGAGGTTGTTTTTTTTCATTTCACCTGACAAAGAATTGTTTTTCCCCATTTTTAAATACAAAATTTTAGACAAATACATATAAAAAATACAACTTATCTCACAAAAATAAGCCTTCCTAAGGCTTTATGAATGGAAAAGTAAAAAGTTATAGGCATGGGGGAAAAATGATTATGCAAAAATGAAAATTGCCTGTTCCTTAAGGTGTTAAAAATGTATTCAATAAACATAAAAATATGCCTAATAATTCAAATATTTTCAATGGTTTTAGGCAATGTACATTAAAATTTAGTATACATTTAAAATTAGTATACGTCAACTAGGCCAATCATGATGTGAACAGTCCAGATTAGGACTATTTTCATAACCTCTAGGCACCTGACTTCTCCACAATATGTGTGGCCTACGAATTTCCACCCTACAATGTAAACATGAAATCAGCTTTACATCTGTTAGACAAATATGACTAGTATAGCAATAATATTGTGTTTCCTGACATGATCAATATAATTGTTATAGTGTATGAAAATATTATGGAGCACTGTGTGTTGGATTTGTTGCGTTTTGGTCATTGTGTTTTGGCTGCAATGCAGTGAATGGGATCTGTAAATCCCATGTACATGATGTGGTAAAAAAATGCCAGTTCTATTGGCACAGGTTTGGCAGAATGTTTTCCTACTAAAGCCAATGGAGCCTATGGAGCATAAATGTGGTTTTGAAAACCATATTAACTAATTGCAGTCACTTCTGGAAAAAAAAAAGATTTTTGAAAATGAAAAATATAAAGAACTGTCTATATAGTGTTGTTTTAATACACTGGTGAGCCTGATGCAAACATTTCAACATGAACCCTCTGCACACATAACATACTATAAAATAATAGCAATATGTCCTTTGTTAGGTCTGCACAGTACCACCAAAAACACTACATACAGTACATATCTGTTTTTTATATCCACCATTCTCATGACAATATTTGCTAGCTACAGATGCTCCATAAATCAGAACACAGACAGCACACGTGTCCGTAGCTTTTAATGTGTTTATTCACACATGCTGGCCAGTTGCCCTATGTGTCATGTTAGAGGAAAAATATGTCATATAGTCTTGGAGAAAAAAATGGGTCATATGATGCCCCACAAAAATGTCAAGAAAAAAACATAGGGAATATTTATGAAACTGTCTAAAAGAAAATCTGTGTTTGTTGCCGTTAACAACCAATAACATTTTAGCTTAGCTTGACAATGTGTATAGTCTAACCTTAGTGCTGCACAAAACTATAGCTCTGTACAACCTTCCATAGAGGTTTATGTGGCTGTAAATTAACTCTGTATTAGAGATGAGCAAATTTCACTGGAAAAAATATGTCAAAATATTTTTATTCAGGTCTGAATTGATTCTATCAAAATCAAAAGTGCTCCCACTGGCCTGAGATTGGTGCATGACACTCCCCAAAGACTCATACAGTTTCTTTCTGGTCTTTCTTTTTTTTCAAATTTTTCTCTATCTCCTCCCCTTCTCTTCAAGCTCATAATGCAAAGATAGCAAGTGACACATGTATAGCTATAGGTAAAAGCATGGTTGATGGTGTTAACAAACAGCCTGTTTAAAAACACACTGCAGAATTGGATTCAGGCTTTTTAAAATCTACTAAATTAAAAAAAATGGTCCCTTACTGGGGGCAGATGCCCATCAATGTCTAAACACATACAGTGGATTGGAAAAAAACTGTGTCTTCTTTTCAATAAGCAGTACAAAAATTATGCCTTAAAGGGGTTGTCCAATTTATATTTATTGATGACCTATCCTCAAGATAGGTCATCAACATCAGATCGGCGGGGGTCCGACACCCGGCACCCCCGCCGATCAGCTGTTTGAAAAGGAGGCGCACACCGTGCCAGCGCTGCCTCCTCTTCATTGTTTACCTGCTCGCCGTAACATCTGCAGCGGTAAGCAGGCGTAAATACTCCTAACCATCCCATTCATTTCAATGGGACGGCTCGTTCCCATACACTTATATAAGAGTGATCCATCCCATTGGAATGAATGGGACGGTTAGGTGTAATTACACCTGCTCACCTCTGCGGATGTTACGGCGAGCAGGTAAACAATGGTCGGCAGGGGTGCCCGGTGTCAGACCCCCGCCGATCTGATATTGATGACCTATCCTGAGGATAGGTCATCAGTAAATATAACTTGGACAACCCCTTTAACGGATGCTTGCTTGTTATTATACGCACATATCAATGTCAGAAGAAGCAATGGCATGGACAAGGTAGAAGATGTGCAGCTGTGTAAAGATAATAATAGTAGCAGCAAAGAATGGAACCAAACAGACAAGGCAGTAGATGTGCAGCTGTATGATTCAGTTATGTAAGTCTAGTAGTAGTGGCAGTAGAGGGAGTAGCACCAGCGGAGGTAGCAGCAGCAGAGACACAGTTCAGAACTGTTTGTAAGTAACTGAATTGTAAGCTCTTGCGAGCAGGGCCCTGGCTCTTAGTGTTTCAGTTGTATGTTAGCCAATTACTGAATTATTGAATTTGTAAAGTGCTGCAGAATATGGGGATGCTATATAAATAAAAGCATGGCTATCCAATAGAGATCAGTTTGCTTGATACTAGGAATATGCCTGTCAGCATGTAAACGAGTAAGCATGCATCTTGTAATTCTTGCCAGTGTGCCTGAGGACTCAATTCTTTCAGCTCCACCCAACACCACGATGATTGGTCATGGCCAGTGTCATTATCATCAGCCTTGTCTTCCTGCACCCCAAACACCTCGCTCTCCTGCTGCTCCTCCTCTTTCAATGGTAGCTTCTTCTCTACTTCCTCCTCCATGGGAATTTGTGTGGGTCCACAACAGACACAGGGTTGGTCACAAAGATGTGGAAATTATTCTTCTTCCACCATCCCCTCTTGCATCAGCATGAGCAATTGCTCTAATATAAATATCAGGGGGCAACATTGTTGATGCTGCAGTTGTTCCTACTGACAAATCTGGTGGCCTGTTCGAAGGGCCTTAGTAAGCAACATGTGGTTCTGATGAGCTGCCACTGCCTGAGTTCAAAAAACATTTTTCCTGCTGGTCTGGTGCATGATGTAATCATTGACTTCTTTACGCTGCGCTTAGCAACGCTCCAGCATATGCAAGGTGGTATTCCAGCGAATTGGAAGTCGCCGATCAGGTGGTGCAGAGGTAGTTCTCTCTGTCCAGGAGATCGTTCTTATCCACATAAGAATGTCTAAAATATGCAGAAACTCTCCTAGACATGGCCAGCACCTTTTGCAAGCCACAATACTTTTTCAAACGTATCTTTTTTTTTTTTAAGGAAAGATCTTTCATTCAGCTATTGGAAGACAACTTCACTGTGGTCTTCTTTTCAAATGACGATAGTCTGTTGGCTAAATGATGTTTTTGTTGATAAATGAGACCCAATGAACTACCACTTTGGTTGAAAATGTCCATTTTGATCAACTTTACATTAATGTCTATGGACACGCCTCCCCCCCCCCTCCATCTTTGAAACATTTAAAAAGTGGCAAGGAGCTCATAAAGTAGCAGTAACTGATAATGACCAGTAACAGATGGTGACAACTTGTGATGGAAAACCATGGTGTCCATGGCGATGGTATTTACTTTGATTACTCTGCCGACCCAGGAAGATAGATTATAAATTACAGCTTCCTGGGAGAAACTGTATCAGAGAAACATGGACAACCAGCTCCACTTATTCTCTGCCTATTAGCACCTGGGAAAACAGATGGTTTCTTTTCTTTATTTTATTAGTATACCCAATAAAGCATTTGTTATTTTTATTTTTTAAACGCATCTTCGGGCAGTGAGTTAGGGATAGTTGACAGCCTAGGGATAACTGGGCCGTTAGCCCTCTAAATCAGTGGTCCCCAACCTTTTTTTTTTTTGCCAGGGACTGGTTTCACACAAAACTATTTTCTTGTGGGTGGGGGTATCAAAACACAGTAATTAATAAACCCGTATATACCGTCACTCAGTGACTTACAGGTGATGTCTCCTCTGACTAGAGTTGTTCTCTTTCCTTTTTTTCTCAATCTTGCACAGATCGCTCTGATGACGTCTCCTGACCACAACTTCTTTCTGTATAATTGAACAGACAGAACACAGATATCTAGTATAAATTCCTCCTTTTATATTTAATAATCATTCCCATTTAGACCTCAGTAGATATAATGCCCCCCCAGTAGTGCCCTATGTACATATGACATCCCCAATAGTGCCCACTTCACATTTAACGCCCCCCAGTAGTGCCCTTTTCACAGATAATGACCCCTAGTTGTGACCTCTTTAAATAAAGTGGCCTCTTTACATATAGTGCCCCACAGTAGTGCCTCTTTACATATGTTGCCACCCCAGTAGTGCCTTTTTATATACAGTGCCCTCCAGTGGTGCCTCTTTATATATAGTGCCCCCAGTAGTGCCTCTTTATATATAGTGCTCACCAGTAGTGCATCTTTATATATAGTGTCTCCCAGTAGTGCCTCTATACATATATACATAGTACCCCACCCCCCAGTAGTACCGCATTATTTAAAAAGGCATTACTGGGGGGGCACTATACATATATCCTCCTGCTCCGGGTCTCTAGCAGCATGATGATGCCTCTGAACTAGCACAGGAGGTCACAATTAGCACCTTGGCACTGCCTCATAGGCTTCAGGCCTAGCAGCCTTCAGCCTATGAGGCTATACAACGGGTTGCAGGAGCCAACAGTTCCTGTCCCCGGCATTCAACACTGACACTCCCTGCAGACCAGTAACATAGTAACATAGTTTATAAGGCCGGAAAAAGACATTTGTCCATCCAGTTCATCCTGTTTTCCTTCAAGTTGATCCAGAGGAAAGCAAAAAAAAAACCTGTGAGGTAGAAGCCAATTTTCCCCACTTTAGGGAAAAAATTCCTTCCAGACTCCAGTCAGGCAATCAGAATTACTCCCTGGATCAACGACCCATCTCTAGTAACTGTAACCTGTAATATTATTACCCTCCAGAAATACATCCAGGCCCCTCTTGAACTCTTTTAGTGAACTTACCATCACCACCTCCTCAGCCAGAGAGTTCCATAGTCTCACTGCTCTTACTGTAAAGAATCCTCTTCTATGTTTGTGTACAAACCTTCTTTCCTCCAGGCGCAGAGGATGTCCCCTCGTCACAGTAACAGTCCTGGGGATAAATAGATCATGGGAGAGATCTCTTTACTGACCCCTGATATATTTATACATAGTTATTAGATCTCCCCTCAGTCGTCTTTTTTTCTGAAGTGAATAACCCTAATTTTGATAATCTTTCTGGGCACTGTAGTCCACCCATTCCAGTTATTACTTTAGTTGCCCTCCTCTGAACCCTCTCCAGCTCTGCTATGTCTGCCTTGTTCACAGGAGCCCAGAACTGTACACAGTACTCCATGTGTGGTCTGACTAGTGATTTGTAAAGTGGCAGGACTATGTTCTCATCACGGGCATCTATGCCTCTTTTGATGCAACCCATTATCTTATTGGCCTTGGCAGCAGCTGTCTGACACTGGTTTCTACAGCTTTTCCATGTCAGAGTTACCCAATGTTTTACCATTCAGCATGTACTGGTGACTTGCATTATTCCTTCCCATATGCATAACCTTACATTTGTCAGTGTTAAACCTCATCTGCCACTTCTCTGCAGTCTATCCAGATCCTTCTGTAGCAGTGTACTGTCCTCTTCTGTGTTAATTACTTTACACAGTTTAGTGTCATCTGCAAAAATTGATATTTTACTGTGCAAGCCTTCTGCAAGATCATTAATAAATATATTGAAGAGAATAGGGCCCAATACTGACCCCTGTGGTACCCCACTAGTGACAGTGACCCAATCTGAGTATCTACCATTAATAACCACCCTCTGTTTTCTATCACTGAGCCAGTTACTTACCCACATACAGACATTTTCTCCCAGTCCAAGCATTCTCATTTTATATACTAACCTTTTATATGGTACAGTGTCAAATGCTTTGGAGAAGTTCAGATATACCACATCCATTGATTCGCCGCGGTCCAGTCTAGAACTTACCTCCTCATAGAAACCGATTAAATTGGTTTGGCATGACCGATCCCTCATGAAGCCATGCTGATATGGAGTTATTTGCTTATTTTCATTGAGGTACTCCAAGATAGCATCTCTTAAAAAACCTTCAAATAGTTTACCCACGACAGATGTTAAACTTACCGGCCTATAGTTTCCAGGCTCTGTTTTTGGACCCTTTTTGAATATTGGCACCACATTTGCTATGTGCCAATCCTGTGGAACACTCCCTGTCAGTATAGAGTCCTTAAATATCAGAAATAAGGGTCTGGCGATGACATTACTTAATTCTCTTAGGATACGGGGGTGTATGCCATCCGGTCTTGGCGATTTGTCTATTTTAATCTTTTTAAGAGGCAGCTCTACTTCTTCCTGGTTCAGACAGGACACTTTTAATGGGGAATTTACTGTTATATTCTGCATTTCATCTGACAGTTTATTTTCCTCAGTGAATACAGTGAAGAAAAAGATGTACCAGATGATCCGCGGCCCAGTACTGGTCCGCGGTCCAGTAGTTGGGGACCGCTGCTCTAAATGGTATGGTTCAATGGGCACTAATGTTCCTAGGGCAGCAAGAATACAGCCTTGAATAAACTAAGGCTAGATTTACACATTTGGATTCAAAAGTAGCACATTTCAAAGGTTTCAAACTCAACTGCAGGTTTAATGGCCTGAACTCACAGCATTTTAGATTCCTGTGTTGCTATGAGTTTGGGTCATTAAACCTGCGGTCAGTTTGGGAACACATCCGGAATAAGTACTCTGAAATCCATGAATGTGAATCTGGCCTAAAAAGTAGACTGAGCAGCACAAATTTCCAGTTAGCCCTCGTTCACACTTTAGCGATTTCCATTGGAGACAAAACCAAAAGTGAAGTCTACACAGAGATAAGGTATAATGGAAAGATCTGCACCTGTTTTGTCTCACAAATCACTGATGAAAATCACTGACCAAACACTGAAATGTAAACGAGGCCTTACATAGAAACTCCAAGACTCCAAATACTATTATCCTTAGATAACTTTGTAAATATTTCTACCAAAATTCATATGGGACGTATGGAACAGAAAAATGACAAAAAAAACACATATAAAACCGAGAGCATTACCTTATAGTAGCCCCCAGTCTGTTCCTAATCATGGGTTTGATGTGTTATACTGAGGCTCAATAGGTGAAAAACACAATCTTTTAAGCGCCATCAGCGCTGTCTTTCAGGTCCCTTTCAAGTCAAGGGGGCAGTGGCTTCCTTGTTTGTGATTGACAGGATGCATTAAGGTGCGCTCCCATGTCCTGCTGCCGCTGCCGGCCCCGCTTCAGCGCAGCAAGAAGCTAAAAAAATAGCGGGCGCTCCCGCTCGCACTGGCTGGCGCATGCGCAGTGCGCCGCTGAGACCGCGCGGTGAGGACATGGGAGCGCTGCAGCTTGTCAATCACAAGAGAGGGGGCGTGCTTACTTTGACTTCAAGCAAGAAAGCCACTGCCCCCTTGACTTGAAAGGGACCTGAAAGAGAGCGCTGATGGCGCTTAAAAGATCGTGTTTTTCACCTATTGAGCCTCAGTATAACACATCAAACGCACGATTAGGAACAGACTGGAGGCTACTATAAGGTAATGCTCTCAGTTTTATATGTGTTTCTGACGTGACAGGTTCCCTTTAAGCTAGTTATTTTCATGTTAAAGAGGACCTTTCATGGGTCCAGACTCTGTTTACTAAGTACTAGGTTATAGAGGGCATGTGGGGTGGAGGCCAGATCACTTACTACTTTTTCAGGGCACCGCTGTTCAGGGCCCTGGCTGTGACACTCTCCGCTGCGATTGGACAGCGCTACAGCCAGGGGGAAGGAGACGCCCATTCTCAGAAAGGCTATGTTGTAGCCGAAACGTTGCATTGGCACTTTATGACCGATTTATGTATTGCTTATGGAACCCACTTGAATAAAGAATAAGCCTGAAGGTGATGCTGCCGTCTTTATGTGGATATTGTCTGCTCATACATCTTAGGTGACTTAAACCTTTAAGACTTATATAAAATAATAATTTGTGACCATTGTGGGTGATAAGTGAGGGCTTATTCACATGTCAGTTAATCATAGACATGCTGTCCCTGTTCTTCATTGACAGCACATGTATTATACTCATACACCTCTGTTTTTCCACTAATTGCAGGTCAGTGGAAAAACAACAGAGATATGCACTTCTTTGATCTGTGATACAATCCATGTTCTGCCTGTATTTCACTGATCCATTGCATAGAAAAATTTGTCAAATGTAAAAAAAGAAAAGTTGCCATTTTTGCAGTAAGAAAAAAATGGCGTCATGCACAAGAATGTATTTTCTTTCCGTGTCTGTTCCGTTTTTTTTGTGGCCTGTATGCAGAACCATTCATTTCAATGGGTCCACACAAAAAAATGAAGGTACTCCCTGTGCTCCCTGTGTTCCGTTTCCGTATGCCATATTTCCGTTCTGCAAAAAAATAGAACATGTCTTATTATTGTCCGCATTACGGACAAGGATAGTAGTGTTCTATTAGGGGCCAGCTGTTCGGCAAAATACAGAATGCACATGGACACTATCCATATTTTTACATACAGTCGTGTGCATGATCCCTAAACCACAGAGAAAAAAAATACAGAGACATCTTCAGGCCTTTGAAGATGCAAAACCCGGATGAAATGTGATATGTGTATTTGCACCTCAAAAACGGACACGGACTTGTGAATAAAGCCTCATGCACCAGATCGCAGTTTTGGTCCACATCTGATCTGTATTTTTTGTGGATCGAATGTGGACCCATTTATTTTTATGGGTCTGCAAAAAATGCGGACAGCCCGTCAATGTCAACTATGTGCTGTCCGTATCCATGTGGCCATTAAAGGGGTTCTCCGAGTTATATATATTGATGACCTATCCTCAGGATAGGTCATCAATATCAGATTGGCGGGGGTCCGACACCTGGTACCCCCGCCGATCAGCTGTTTGAAGAGGAGGCGCGCGCCGTATCAGCGCTGCCTCCTCTTCACTGTTTACATGCTGGCCGACACGGGGGTAGTGGTGAGCAGGTGTAATTACACCTCACCGCCCCATTCATTTCTATGGGAAGAATCGCTTCCATAGACTTGTATGGGAACGATTCTTCCCATAGAAATGAATGGGCGGTGAGGTGTAATTACACCTACTCACCACTACCCCCGTGTCGGCCAGCATGTAAACAGTGAAGAGGAGGCAGCGCTGATACAGCGCGCGCCTCCTCTTCAAACAGCTGATCGGCGGGGGTACCAGGTGTTGGACCCCCGCCGATCTGATATTGATGACCTATCCTGAGGATATGTCATCAACATATATAACTCGGAGAACCCCTTTAAGCAAATTAAGTTTTCCCCAAACTGTTGGAAATATCATCAGTTAGTAATACTTTGACGTTCACTTGTTTTCAGATTAGCAGACATTTGGTAATGATGGAAGCCAATAAAGTCTAGAGTAGGGGTCAGCAACCGGCACTCCAGCTGTTGTGAAACTACATCTCCCATCATGCACATTTGCTTAGCAATTCTCCGAACTCCCACACAATTGAAAGGAGCATGCTGGGGGTTGTAGTTTCACAACAGCTGGAGTGCCAAAGGTTGCTGATCCCTGGTCTAGAGTAGGTATGTATAACAACTAAAAATTTGCTCATTCCTCATTATCAAAAATAACCAATAAAAACATATTTTCCTAAGCACATACTGATCCACCAGATGTGCACTTTAAGCTCCATATGTATATGTTTTCTTTGACTCTTGAGATGATTACAATTTTGGAGAATTTTAAGCTATACATGTTTGGCATCCAAGAAAAGAATTAGCACATGGCTCACTTCCCCTCACTGTGCTGTAATATTGTAAACCTTACATAACCCCATGAATATTTGAAAGAATATTTTTGAAGACATGAACAAATGTCTAATTCTGTCCTCTGGATTAGGGTTTGTTCAGAGAAATGATTATCCCATCAGGCTGTAGAGTGTACAACACACTCTTCCACATGGACCATTGGTCCATGCTAAGAAGATTGCAGCATGTACCATCCAGCTTCAATTTTCACACTAGACTCATTCATTCAAGTGTGCCTGCAAGAAAAATGAACCACACACAGATAGCATTGGTGTGTGCAGGCTGTTTAAAAACTCATCTGAATTTACGATTCGGAACATGGATGACTTTCTTACTGTTCATCTGAAAGAGCCCTTATAGTAAAATGTACTAATGATTTCCAAAAAATACCTAATGAGGGTATTCAGTAAGATGTTTTTTTATCATAAGGCCTGTCACAACGGTATTGAATCACAGACGTGCGCTGTCCATGTTCTCCACCAACAGTACATGGATTAATTGAATGGGTCCACATAAAGAAACTGAAACATGCACTAGTTTGGTCCATTTTATGGTTATTGTCAGGGCCGCTTCTGCCATGAGGCGAGATGAGGATATTGCCTCAGGCGGCAGTTTTCTTTATTTTTGAGGGGCGGCATCCACACAGCAGTTAAACACTGCTGGTGGATGCCGCTTGGTGTTTTTTTTTAAGGAGCGCCGCCCCTCTCCCCCCCAAACCCCATGTAGCGCAGGGAGCTCACTCACTCACCCCTCTGCTCCCCATGCTCCTCCTCTCCTTCAGGCCACAGCGCTCTGAATGGTGAAGCAGAGATACTTCTCCCTGCTCCACCATTCAGCCTGCAGGCACCATCGCGTTGCCTGTGTGGGCGAAACCTATAGCCCGGGAATCTGCATAAGCTCCGCCCACACAGCCTGCAAAGCAATCTCCAGGGAAGAGAGGACTGCAGGAAAGGGGCAAGGTGAGCAGGTCCTGTGTTGTGTTTTGTTTTAACACAGAGAGGGCACAGATGGCATACAAAGGGGGCACAGTGGAGACAGAGGGCATTAATAGTACAAAGGGGGCACAGTGCAGAGGGCATTAATGGTACAAAGGGGGCACAGTGGAGAGGGCATTAATAGTACACAGGGGGGCACAGAGAGGGCATTAATAGTACAAAGGGGGCACAGAGAGGACATTAATACTACAAAGGGGGCACAGAGAGGGCATTAATACTACAAAGGAGGCACAGTGGAGAGGGCATTAATAGTACAAAGGGGGCACAGAGAGGGAATTAATACTACAAAGGGGGCACAGTGGGCATTTCCACTACAAATGGGGCACAGAGAGAGCATTAATACTACAAAGGGGGCACAGTAGGCATTTCCAATACAAATTGGGCACAGAGAGGGCATTAATACTACAAAGGGGGCACAGTGGGCATTACTACGATAAGGTGGGTACAGTGGGCATTGTTACTGTAAGGTGGGCAGAGTGGGCATTACTACTACAAAGGGGGGCACAGTGGGCATTACTATTACAAAGGGGACACAGTGGGCATTACTACTACAAAGGGGGCATAAATGGCATTATTAGTACAAAGAGGACACAGAGGGCATTACTATTACAAAGGGCCACAGAGGACATAACAACTATAAAAGGGGCCACAGAGGACACTGCTACTATAAAGGGGGCGCAGAGGGCATTGCTACTATAAAGGGGTCACAAAGGGCATTACTACTATAAAGGGGGCACAGAGGGCATTACTACTATAAAAGCGCACAGAGGGCATTACTACTATAAAAGGGTCAGAGAGGGCATTACTACTATAAAGGGGTCACAGAGGGCATTACTACTATAAAAGCGCACAGAGGGCATTACTACTATAAAGGGGTCACAGAGGACATTACTACTACAAAGGGCCACAGAGGGAATTACTACTATAAAGGGGGCACAGAGGGCTTTACTACTGTGAAGGGGGCGCAGAGGGCTTTACTACTGTGAAAGGGACACAATTGGCAGTACTACTGTGAAAGGGCACAGTGGTCATTACTACTGTGAAGGGGGCACAATGGGCATTACTACTGTGAAGGGGTCACAGAGGGAATTACTACTATAACAGGGGCACAGAGGGCATTACTACTATAAAAGTGCACAGAGGGCATTACTACTATAAAGGGGGCACTGAGGGCTTAACTACTGTGAAGGGGGCATAGAGGGCTTTACTACTGTGAGGGGGGCACAATTGGCAGTACTACTGTGAAGGGGCACAGTGGTCATTACTACTGTGAAGGGGGCACAATGGGCATTACTACTGTAAAGGGTGCCCAGAGTGCATTACTAATGTGAAGGGGCACAAAGAGGCCATAAGTGCTGTGAGGGGGCACAAAGAGTGTATTTCCACTGTGAAAGGGGCACAAATGTGTCTGTCCCTGTCCCTGTCACCATCACCGTTCCCATAGTGTTCCTATGTCTTGACGCAGCTGCATCAGGAAGTTCTGTGCCGGGCAAGAAGAAGAAGGAAGAAGAGGCAGCGCTGCCAGCATGGAGTCCGTGGGAGAGGAACAGGGAGGCACACTAAGGACACAGGTAACACTACCACATGATCTGCACAAGTGTTATCTGTGGTTTTACATAGGACTGCAGGTAACACTACTGCATTATCTGTACTCAGAGAGTTATCACTGTGTTATCTCCGGTGTTACATAGGACTGCAGGTGACATCCAGTGGCTTAACTACAACTAACTGGGCCCCACAGCAAATTTTTGAATGGGGCCCCCCAGAAACTTCCTCGCAACCCAGAACTGACATGCAACCCTCACTCTTGTGGCTAGTCAAGATTGAGCTCTCCCAGACAAGGCCTGACAGCCACTCCATCCACTTTCACTTTCTATAGTGTCACTGTATATAATGTCATTGTATAATACTGTTGAGGGGGGGCCTGACAATAAAATCTTTTAGTCTCCCTCCTGAGGGGGCCCCTTGTGGGTCTGGGCCCCAAAGCAGCTGCTTCCCCTGCTTCCCCTATTGCTACGCCCCTGGTGACATCTACTACATTATCTGTACTCAGAGAGTTATCACTGTGTTATCTGTGGTGTTACATAGGACTGCAGGTAACATCTACTACATTATCTGTACTTGTACCGTCCCAGATCTGGCAAGACAGACTTGGAGTTCGGTGGCTACTTGCCTTTCATACTATATTTTAATGGGAGGGGGCGCCATTCAAATTTTTGCCTCAGACAGCAGAAGAGCTAGAATCGGCCCTGTTATGTGTTTGGCTCCATCCATGTTTGATCCATTGCTAGGAGACACTCTAAAAATCCCTTTTTCAGTGGGATGCCCCAAAATGGGCCACCTTCCATTTTTTTTACACATGGAGAAAAATAGTTGACACATGGGAAAAAAACTAATGCAATAAGGACATTGTCATGGATGAAACAGATTGTTTGTTCACGAACGTGGAAAAGACCTTTTTTGTCTATAAAAGTGACATGACAAACTCCTTAGGCCTGTTTCACACGAACAATACGGATTGGCTCCGGATGCATTCAAAGTGCGTTCAGTGAAACTTGCACCATTTTGCAAGCAAGTTCAGTCAATTTTGTCTGTTATTGTGTTAAGTTTTTTCCATGCAGGTGCGTGTGATAAAAAACTGAAGTTTACAAACAACATCTCTTAGCAACCATCAGTGAAAAACGCTTTGCATCTGGACTTGCTTCAGGATACAATGCGTTTTTCACTGAAACCCTATTTACTTCTATGGGGCCACGGCTGCGTGAAAAATGCAGAATATTGCCTCATTCACACGTCAGTGTTTTGGTCAGTGATTTCCATCAGTGATTGCGAGCCAAAACCAGGTGCGGCTCTAAACACAGAACAGGTGCAGATCTTTCCCTTAGGGCCCTTTCACATGACCGTAAGCCCTCCGAGACCGCGGTCCGTGATAGGGGCCATATGTCCCGGAGCGGCATCGATCGTGCGCTCCCGTGCGCACGATCGATGCCGCTCCGGGACATATGGCCCACTCACGGACCGCATGTCTCGGAGGGGATACGGTCGTGTGAAAGGGCTCTAATCAGAGATGAGTGAGCATGCTCGGCAGAGCATGCTCGAGTGCCATTTTTGCGTATTTGCGTACGCATTTTAAAATTCCTATGCTATTCATACGCATATTTTAATCTATACGCAAATGTGTACGAATAGCGTACGAATAGCGTACAAATTGAATTTGTACGCTATTCGTACGCATTTGCGTATAGATTAAAATATGCGTATGAATAGCGTAGGAATTTTAAAATGCGTACGCAAATACGCAAAAATGGCACTCGAGCATGCTCTGCCGAGCATGCTCGCTCATCTCTAGCTCTAATACCTTATGTCTGTGGAGGCTCCAAACCTGGTTTTGGCTCACAATCACCGATGGAAATCAATGACCAAAACATTGAAGTGTGAATGAGGTTTATATAACATGCTGCGTTTTTCACGCAATGCAGAACCGATGTGTGAAAACAAAAAACGCTCATGTACACAGACCTATTGAAATGAATGGGTCAGGATTCAGTGTGGGTGCTATGTGTTCACGTCACGCATTGCACCCACGTAGAAAACTCCTATCCTTGTCCGTAATGCGGACAATAATAGGACATGTTCTATTTTTTTGCGGAACGGAAATACGGACATACAGAAGCAGAATGCACATTGAGTACCTTCCTGTTTTTTTTTTGCGGGTCCATTGAAATGAATGGTTCTGCATACAGTCCTCAAAAAAAACACGGAACGGACAGGGAAAGAAAATACATTTGTGTGTATAAGCCCTTACTTGTATGAAACTCCAGCATACTGGGGAGATGTATCAAAATTGGCATAAAGAAGAGCTGGCTTAGTTGACCATAATCAAATTCTACCTTTCATTTTTCAGAGCTCAGAGTTGACTGATTGCTACTTAGCCAGTTTTCCTTTACACCAGTTTTGATAAATCACCCACATTGTTTGTACTGCATTTTATATTTCACTTCACTTTTGAATTCCAGTTCTGGCCACATAACTGTTTAGCAAAAAAAAAAAAAAAAAAAAAAAAGGGGGAGGTTTATCAAACTGTTGCCCATAGCAGCCTTTCATTTATCACAGCTTCTTTGGAAAATGAAAGGTGGAATCTGATTGGTTGCTATGAGCAACTAGGCCAGTTCTGCTTTATGCCAGTTTTTTTTTTTTTTAAACAAAATTTTTATTGTCAGTTGCCAGAATTACATGTTTTTCATCAATGCAATAGTCAGAAATAACAAATGTGTATGTTACATTGTCATAGCAAAAAGGCAGGTATACAGTGTTCTGGCTCATGACATTTTTCATATTATCTTTAGAAAACATCCTAATTTATCAACTTACCTCCCTCCCTCCCTTAACCCCAACTGTAATCCAGATGTTATGCCTATATGTATGTAAATATCTTCTCACAGTGTATTTTTATTGTATCTCTTATTGTATTTAATACAGTATTGATTATTGAATTTACGCCAGTTTGATAAATCTCTTCCAAAGCCTTTTTTTTTTAGCTGTGCTTGAAAGCAGCCTTATAGAGTGTAGCTATTCTAATGTGGGAAATTTGAATATTTTTACTTTCGTGGCCAAAAGCTGCTGGCCTTTAATATAATTGTATAAAAAGACCTATATATAATAAGAACTAAATGTGAAAACATTAGATCCGGTGCTATAAAGCCACATCAGCACAAACTCCGCTAATTCCGCAAAATAAAAAGAAATTTAGAAGAAAAAATTAAAAAGTTATGGCTGCTAGAATACAAAGGGGGAAAATATAATTGTTCCCTAAAGCTAAAATTAATGTCACTAAGGGGTAAAAAATGCAATAGTGTCCCCAATAGTGTGCACCAACAAAATGTACTGCAGACACATTAAAAATCTACAATACAAAAAAAGTAACATTTTAGTTGACCTGTTGCATATGTGCTTGGCAGCTGAAGACATCTTTGTTGGTCCCATCTTCATATGTGCCTATGCTGAGAAAAATGATGTTTTAATATATGCAAATGAGCTGTAGGAGCAACAGGGGCTTTGGTGACAGGTCCAGGCAGTGAAAACATGTGTGGCAGTTGCTGGGGCTGAGGCTGGCATAGCTACATAACCCTGTTTAAAAGGCAGAAAGCATCTCTGCCAACCTGCAGTGTGAAAATGATGCAGTGCTTGTTGCTATTTTCCTACTTGTGCAGCAATATAATTATAGCTCTCTGCTGTCTCATTTCAATAGTACAGCCGCTTTCTATTCACCTGAAGATACATATAGCAATAAAGCAAAGACAGACAATATCTTCAGTAACTTTATTTCGACTTTAGACAATGCAACCTCCAAAGTAACCTTCAACTGAAAGTGAGCTAAAAGAACTACAACATCCTACAAAGCTTACACCTCTCTCAATGAAACTTGCAAGCTAGTCTTCTTCTTCTTCTTCACGAGTATATGGAATCACATATCTTAATTCATCTGGCATGAGACAATATTAGCATTTTTTTCTGTTTTGAGAAAAAAAAGGCTATTTTGAATATCTTTTCTCATAAAGATAGACGTATGCAAATTAGCTTTCCTAACAAAAAAATAAAAGAACCCTCTCTATTCTATTTTAATGCAAGTACAATTAATATATGTGATATGCGATATACTCTTTCTAGAAACCAAGAGTGGTGTCTCCAGGCATGCAATACCAATGCATATTTTTTGGTCTCCCTAGTGATAAAGAGCACCCCAAAGAGAACCCCACAAGGCAAGTCTACCAAGTAAAATAAGTCTCTCTTGAGACATTCTAGCTCTCTTGTCTTTCTAGAAAGAGAGGTAGCTTGTATGTTATGTTGGGAGAGGTGTAAGCTTTGTAGGATTTTGTAATTCTCTTGTCTCACTTTCAGTTGAAGGTTATTTTGGAGGTCTCTCTGGTTCATGTGATATTTAATAAAAATGGTGAAATAAAATTGCTGCAGGTGAACAGCAGAGAGCTATAATTATCCCTACAGCAAGTAGGTAAACAGTAAGTAGAACACAGCAGCAATATGAGTGTAGTATTATTTTCACACAGCAAATTGGCTGAGTTGTCTTCCTACTTTTTAAACATGCACATATAGCAAAGCAAGCAAAATAGCTAAGTCAGCCTCACATTCGAAAGTAGCACTTTAAGGACAAAACCATTCAACTAGAAAAAAAGAGAAGAATAACATTTCTTGTTGCAAGGCCTTAAAGGGAACCTCTGGGTGGTATTTGTATTATGGAGACCAGTTGATACACGTGACAATTATTGAAGGCTAGACAACTCTCCTAGATTTCTGGGTAAAATATATATATATAAATATGTTCTTGGCATAGTAGGGACATCTCCTGGACTACAATACTGCGGACGCATACTCAGTGTACCATGGGCTCTTCATAATGAAAAAGAGTACCCATTATATTATTGAGAAACATACATTTCTGTACTAGGCTCTCTCTCATGATGAATCAATTTGTGCCCAAATTTTTTTAAAAATTGAGAGAACTTAAAACAAAACAAATCTTGTCTGGTTCACTGGATCTTTAGCTTGTACATTGAAGGGATGGTACGTCTGTTAGATAGAGAAAAGAGATATTAACTCCTTAGGGACCAGCCTGTTTTGGGTCTTAATGACCAGGAGATTTTTTCATTTCCGTAGGGATCCTTTATTCTGAAACGTGTTCATTTCTAGTTATTACCTGTTGATGTCCTGTTAGGTATTCCTTGTTTACATGTTCATAATCCTGTTATGGATTGGGAAACAGAGGAATTGGAGAGTTGAGGTAAGGATTGTCCTAATTATATATCTACTTTACCTATAGCCTCGCTGCAAACGATTCCTTTAAATTTGTCTAATATCATTAATGAATTTCAGGATGTTTTTGTGGAACGGAGTTCTGATTTTGGGGGCATATGGTGGCTTAACTGAGCGGCATATGGGGGCTGAGTTAAGCGGCATATGGGGGCAGAATTGAGAGGCATATGGGGGCTGAATTGAGAAGCATATGGGGGCTTAAAACAGTGGCATATGGGGGCTGAACTGAGAGTCATATGGGGGCTGAACTGAGAGGCATATGGGGACTGAACTGAGAGGCATATGGGGACTGAACTGAGAGGCATATGGGGACTGAACTGAGAGGCATATGAGGGCTGAACTGAGAGGCATATGGGGGCTGAACTGAGAGGCATATGGGGGTTGAAAAGTGACAAGAGGTCTGATTGGGGGTCATTCAGATTGGGGTCTGATCTGAGGGTTTATTGGGGTCTTATTAACATTGGGGGCCTTATTGGGGCTGTGAACTGAGGTCTGATTAACATTGGGGGGTCTGACCTGAGGTCTAATGAAAAAATATTTTTTCTTACTGTCCTCCTCTAAAACCTAGGTGCGCCTTATGGGTTATAGGGCGAAAAATACGGTAGTTTTTTATGTTTTACTACTGTTGAACAATAAAAACCCAAGCATCCCAAGACCCATAACTTTTTTATTTTTCTTTCTACGATGCTGTGTGAGGGCTTGACTTTTGTGGGAAATGCTGAGGTCCCGGCCTACCTGCACTGACAGCAGCCCCCCTCCATCTCATTTGGGGTGCCAATGGGAAACAGAAATACAGAGGGAGTTTGCTCCCCCAGTAACCACTTACATGCAGCAGGCGCCATCATGTGAAAGCCGAACCCCGGCTCTCTGCTTCATGGGAGACCAATGCAGTACTTAGACTAGGCCATCATAAAAAGGCCCAGGCTAAGGCCCCTTAGTGACTGCCGTAAAAAGAAGTATGGGTGCTCACTAAGCGGTTAATACACAGAATACAGCTAGTTTATGGTCAGAGATGTTATTTCACAGTGAAGAGAACACAATAACTAGTTATATTTTGTAATTTATTGGCAGACAGATGGGTTTTACAGACGTCACAGGAGTCAGTGCATCATTATGTAACAGGCTGTCTTAGGCTGGCAGCCATTTTATGGAGCTATATATCAAACAATAAAGCCTACCACTAGGCACAGCCCCAAGAAATTACCACTATAACCTACAAAAAGGACTGTATAATGCCATCAAAGAATCAACCAAATTCAATAACAAATATCCAATCTTTATTAAATACTAAAAATTACATCATAAAATGGAGGAGTCCATACATATAAGAGACATACAAATAAAAAGGCAAATAAGCCCCACTAAAGGGGGACAATACACCTGCGCCCAAGCCCCAAGAAGGTCACACAGGCCGGAAAACGTACAGAGGGCCAATAAGATTAATAATAGGCCACACTCAAAAATGCCATAGCAAAGAAAAATGTCCCCAAGGCTCATATATGGATTTATAAAGAAGTAACCAAACGGTTTACCAATAAATTAGAGCTCAAAAGAGGGGGAACACAAATAATCATGGCAGTACGTTACCAGTATAACAGAATAATCACAAAAGGCGTCGCAGGTGCAGTCCCCCGTTCACCCGACGCGTTTCGCCGGTATGGCTTCGTCAGGGGTGACAAGAATATTCTTGTCACCCCTGACGAAGCCATACCGGCGAAACGCGTCGGGTGAACGGGGGACTGCACCTGCGACGCCTTTTGTGATTATTCTGTTATACTGGTAACGTACTGCCATGATTATTTGTGTTCCCCCTCTTTTGAGCTCTAATTTATTGGTAAACCGTTTGGTTACTTCTTTATAAATCCATATATGAGCCTTGGGGACATTTTTCTTTGCTATGGCATTTTTGAGTGTGGCCTATTATTAATCTTATTGGCCCTCTGTACGTTTTCCGGCCTGTGTGACCTTCTTGGGGCTTGGGCGCAGGTGTATTGTCCCCCTTTAGTGGGGCTTATTTGCCTTTTTATTTGTATGTCTCTTATATGTATGGACTCCTCCATTTTATGATGTAATTTTTAGTATTTAATAAAGATTGGATATTTGTTATTGAATTTGGTTGATTCTTTGATGGCATTATACAGTCCTTTTTGTAGGTTATAGTGATATTTTATGGAGCTGCAGTATTTAAAGACATAGGGGATCATTTATCAAACTGGTGTAAAGTAGAATTGGCTTAGCTGACCATAGCAACCAATAAGATTTCACCTTACATTTTGGACAGCTCTTTGGAAACTAAGGCAGTTCTATTTTACATCAGTTTGATAAATGACTCCCTTAGTACTCAATTTATTATTAATCTGAATCATCCCAACACCCCAATCATCATCATCATGCACAACCACAGTCAGCCATTTTACTGGGCGCTGCATAGTAGTTATATGTATCACAATTATAGTGGACTCTATCCAATTGACTATTTTTTACATTTTCAAAGTTGGTTAAAAAATTAGCATTTCATCAGAGTGTGTCTGCAGCCTGGCATATTGTTTTTGTGTGTCATAGTGGAATCTGCCCACTTCACCATTTTTGGTTAAATATTTTGTTTGCATCATGCGGACATGTGGACACATCAGATTTCATCAGTAGATTTCATCAGAAGGTGCCTGCAGCCTGACATACTGCGTTTGTACATCACCATTTATATATTGCAATTACAGAGAACTACAACAATAAAGTGTATTTTCAGTGAATAGAGAAGGGTTGCCAACCAGAATTTTTTTTTTCTGGACAACTTATCCCAAAATCATTGACTAATTGGAAAATCATAATGAACTATAAAGATTATAAGTAGAGATGAGCGAGCATGCTTGTCCGAGCTTGGTGCTCGTTCGAGCATTAGGGTACTCGTAAGTGCTCGATGCTCGGACGAGCATCTCGCCATGCTCGAGGAAATGGCATCTCCCGCATTTTGAATTTTTGGCGCCTATAAACTCAGCCAATCACAAGCCAGGAGACTCTGCAGTACACCCAGCATCACGTGGGGCCCTTACATGTCGATAGCAGGGGTTGGCTGGCCTGATCAGGTGACCCTGGAATATACTAGTGACTGCCCGCGGTGCTTGGCTCAGATGCTGTCTGGATGTCGTTAGGGACAGATCTGCTGCGTTTCAGGGAGAGTGTTAGGGCCTGGATTTAGTTCTCTGTTAGGCAGGAGTGATATCAAAAGAACCCAACAGCCCTTCTAAGGGCTACAAGACAATTTTTTTTGTCTCCTGGCTGGGCTGGCTGGCACTAGTAGTGCAGCTATCGCTATATAGAACAATTTTTTTTTTATTGTTTTATCTCAGTGATACAAATCCATTTCATACAGCAGTGTGGAGCCATTCTGTGTGTCACAGTTCAGCTGTCCAGTCACCACAAACCACAATCTCTATTTTCTGTCCAGGTGACCCATACTGTACGTCACGTAATCAAATACGGTCTTTTGCTTTCACTGATACAGCTACATTAGAAAAATCTGAGTGCGACATTTTTCTGGGTTGCAGTCAAAATAGCCACAGTCAGCAGGGGCTGAGTTTGCTCTCTGATATTTTCTGCACGTCACGTTAAAAAAAAAAAAAAAAAATATATATATATATATATATATATATATATATATATATATATATATATAAAAATAAAAAAATAAATTAAAAAAAATAGTTTTTTTGTTGTTTTATCTCAGTGATACAAATCCATTTCATACAGCTATGTGGAACCATTCTGTGTGTCACAGTTCAGCTGTCCAGTCACCACAAACCACAATCCGTATTTTCTGTCCAGGTGACCTATACTGTATGTCACGTAATTAAAAAAGGTCTTTTGCTCTCACTGATACAGCTACATTAGAAAAATCTGAGTGCAACATTTTTCTGGGTTGCAGTCAAAATAGCCACAGTCAGCAGGGGCTGAGTTTGCTCTCTGATATTTTCTGCACGTCACGTTAAAAAAAATATATATATTAAAAAAAAAAAATAATAGTTTTTTTTGTTGTTTTATCTCAGTGATACAAATTCATTTCATACAGCTGTGTGGAACCATTCTGTGTGTCACAGTTCAGCTGTCCAGTCACCACAAACCACAATCCGTATTTTCTGTCCAGGTGACCCATACTGTACGTCACGTAATTAAAAAAGGTCTTTTGCTCTCACTGAAACAGCTACATTAAAAAATCTCTGTGCGACATTTGTCTGGGTTGCACTTAAAGAGGACCTTTCACCACTCCTGACATGCCTGTTTTAATCGCTTCATGTATTCCCCATGTAATAACAAGTCTGGAACATCTATTCTTATGTCTGTATGTTGTGCCATTCCTTTATTATTTGCACTAGAAGTTATGAATGAATTGCTATTTGTCTTCAGTAAGGGTACAGAGGGGAGGTAACAAGTTGGGGGTGTGTACCTGCACAGTCTAAACATGGCAGCACTGATTGGATAGAGTCAGTCTGTGCAGGTACACACCCCCAACTGGTCACCTCCCCTCTGTTCCTTTACTGAAGGCAAATAGCAATTCATTCATAACTTCTAGTGCAAATAATAAAGGAATGGCACAACATACAGACATAAGAATAGATGTTCCAGAATTGTTATTACATGGAGAATGCATGAAGCCATTAAAACAGGCATGTCAGGAGTGGTGAGAGGTCCTCTTTAAGCAGACCAAGTCTGCCTAATCTAATAGTTTCAGTGTAATTGCTCCATACTGCACGGTATGTAATAACATACGTAATTTTGCTCTAACTTATCCACCTATATACAAAGCACAATCCGTATTTTCTGTCCAGGTGACACATTCTGTACGTCACGTAATTAAAAAAGGTCTTTTGCTCTCACTGATACAGCTACATTACAAAAATCTCTGTGCGACATTTGTCTGGGTTGCACTTAAGCAGACCAAGTCTGCCTAATCTAATAGTTTCAGTGTAATTGCTCCATACTGCACGGTATGTAATAAAATACGTAATTTTGCTCTAACTTATCCACCTATATACAAAGCACAATCCGTATTTTCTGTCCAGGTGACACATTCTGTACGTCACGTAATTAAAAAAGGTCTTTTGCTCTCACTGATACAGCTACATTACAAAAATCTCTGTGCGACATTTGTCTAGGTTGCACTTAAGCAGACCAAGTCTGCCTAATCTAATAGTTTCAGTGTAATTGCTCCATACTGCACGGTACGTAATAACATACGTAATTTTGCTCTAACTTATCCACCTATATATTAACTTGTTCAGATTGAACAAGTTTGTGAGTTTCAGTACATAAGTGTATATATAATACACTTATATACAGAAAATGTTGAACCCCAGGGCTAAGGGTCGAGGACGAGGGCGTGGGCGTGGGCATTCAATTATTGCAGGGGGCAGAGGCCGTGGTCCTGGGCAGGGTGAGACAGTACCTGCTGATGAAGGAGCAGGGGAACGCCGCAGAGCTACACTCCCTAGCTTCATGTCTCAACTTACAGGGACACGTGGTAGAGGACTGTTGAAACCACAACAGTGCGAACAGGTGATGTTGTGGATTGCAGAAAATGCTTCAAGTAATTTGTCCACCAGTCAGTCTTCCACGCAGTCCACCCACGTTACCCAAGGGAGCACTCCTCTGGCTGCTCCACCTCAACCTCCTTCCCCCCAGTCTGCCCCTCCCAGGAAAATTTGGAATGCGATCCGGCATACTCTGAGGAACTGTTTTCTGGACCCTTCCCAGAGTCACAAACCACTTCTCAGGTTGCTGCTGACCTCTTTCCCGATGCCCAAGTTTTCCAACTGTCGCAGTCTGTGGGTGATGATGATGACATTGTTGACTTAGTGGAAGAAGTGGGTAAAGAGGTGTCGGACGATGAGGAGACGCGGTTCTCAGACAGTGGTGAAGTAGTTGTCAGGGCAGGAAGTCCGAGGGGGGAGCAGACTGAGGAATCGGAGGATGACGAGGTGACTGACCCAAGCTGGGTTGATAAGCCGAGTGAAGACAGTGCCTCTGAGGTGGAGGCGAGTGCTGCACCAGAACAGGTTGGAAGAGGCAGTGGTGTGGCCAGAGCGAGAAGCAGGGCCAGAGCTGGTGCATCAGCAGCAACTGTTTCACATAGTGAAGCTCCTGTGGCGAGGCCTAGATGTTCGCAAGTCTGGAAGTTCTTTAAAGAAATTGAGGTTGACCGACGGACTGTGGTGTGCAACCTGTGCCACACCAGGATCAGCAGGGGTGTCACCACTACTAGCCTAACCACCACCAGCATGCGCAGGCATATGGCACACCCCACTCAATGGAACCAAGGCCGTTCACCTCCTGCGGGTCACACCACTGCTCCTTCCCCTGTGTCACTCGCTGCCTCTGCTAGTCAACCCCCTGCCCAGGACCCCGGCACGAGCGCCTCCCGCCGGAAAACCACACCTTAGCCTCCACGATCCTCCACAGCGTCCACCAATGTGTCCCTGCGCAGCGTTCAGCTGTCTTTACAGCAGACGCTGGAGCGCAAGAGGAAATACAGTTCCACCCACCCACATGCCCAAGCCCTCAACGTCCACATCTCCAAATTGCTGAGCCTGGAGATGCTGCCCTATTGGCTGGTAGAGACCGAGGCCTTTCGCAATCTCATGGCGGTGGCTGCCCCTCGGTATTCGGTCCCCAGCCGCCACTATTTTTCCCGATGTGCCGTCCCATCCCTACACCAGCACGTGTCACAGAACATCATCCGTGCCCTGACCAACGCTGTTTCTGAGAAGGTCCACCTAACCAAGGACACGTGGACAAGTGCTGCCGACCCCTCCTCCTCAAAATTACCATCCGTGGGCGCGACGCCTTCAGTCGGTAGCTCTAGGCGCAGCAGCAGTGCCGTGGGTAAGCGCCAGCAGGCGGTGCTCAAACTGCTGAGCTTAGGTGACAAAAGGCACACCGCCCAAGAGCTGTTACAGGGCATCACGGCGCAGACCGATCTGTGGCTGGCACCGCTGAACCTCAAGCCAGGCATGGTTGTGTGTGACAACGGGCGTAACCTGGTGGCGGCTCTGCAACTTGGCAGACTGACACATGTGCCATGCCTGGCCCACGTGTTCAATCTCATAGTTCAGCGGTTCCTCAAGACATATCCCAATCTGTCTGATTTGCTCACCAAGGTGCGCCGCATCTGTGCGCATTTCCGCAAGTCGACCACAGATGCTGCCACTCTCAGGGCAGCGCAGCGCCGCCTACAACTGCCCGCTCACCGACTGTTGTGCGACGTGCCCACAAGATGGAATTCGACATTAAACATGTTATCCAGAGTTTACCAGCAGCGCAGAGCGATTGTAGACTGCCAGATGTCAACTTCTACCAGAACTGGTAGTCTGGTCACTCAGATTCCTCAAGTCTACAATGAGGAGTGGACGTGGATGTCTGATATCTGCCAGGTGTTGACCAACTTTGAGGAGTCAACACAGATGGTCAGCGGCGATGCCGCCATTATCAGCCTCACCATCCCGCTGCTTTGCCTGTTGAAAAACTCACTGCTCAGCATGAAGTCAGAAGCTTTGCGCTTGTCACAGGAGATGGGGGAAGAAGTTACGTCGCTTGATAGCCAGAGCACCCTCCGGTCTGTTTCTCAGCGCGTATTGGAGGAGGGGGATGAGGATGAGGAGGAAGAGGAGGAGAATGTCGGCGAGACAGAAGAGGGTACCAATGCTCAGTCCTTCTTAACTCTTGAGCGTGTATGGGCTGAAGAGGAGGAGGAGGAAATGGAGAGTCAGGCCAGTGAGGAGAGGGAATTCTTGCGTGTTGGGACTCTGGCGCACATGGCAGACTTCATGTTAGGCTGCCTATCCGTGACCCTCGCGTTAGAAGCATTTTTTCAAACACGGATTACTGGGTGTTCACTCTCCTGGACCCACGGTACAAGCAGGACCTTTCCACTCTCATCCCTGTAGAGGAAAGGAGTATGAGAGTGAATCAATATCAACAGGCCCTGGTACACAAGCTGAAACAATCCTTCCCATCTGACGCCGCTAACAGCAGAGGGTGTGGTTCTGTGGGCCAAGTAGCGGGGGAGAGGAGGCGAGCAGGCAGCTTGTCCAGCACTGGCTGGGGAACGCTCTCCAAGGCCTTTGCCAGTTTTATGTCACCCCAGCAAGACACTGTCACTTGTCCCCAGTCTCGGCAGAGTAGGGGTGAGGTTTACAGAAAGATGGTGACGGAGTACCTAGCTGACCATACCAACGTCCGGACCGATCACTCTGCTCCATACAACTACTGGGTTTCAAAGCTGGACACGTGGCCTGAACTGGCGCTGTACACCTTGGAGGTGCTGGCCTGCCCTGCCGCTAGCGTGTTGTCAGAGCGGGTATTTAGTGCAGCTGGTGGCGTCATCACCGATAAGCGTACACGCCTGTCAACTGTCAACGCTTATTAAAATGAACAAAGCCTGGATTTCACCGGAATTCAAATCTCCTCCGGGGGAAAGCAGCTAAAGATTAACAGTACTTATGTATCCGATTCCTCTTCTCTACTCCTCCTACTCCTCCTCCTCCTTGTCCTCTTTGCCTAACGCTGACCCAAAAAACGCAATTTTTTAGAGGTCCAACTGGCACTCTTTTACCACAATTTTTCCGGAGGTCCACCTACAGGCCCTCTCTCTAAACAATTTTTCCGGAGGTCCACCTACAGGCCTTCTCTCTAAACAATTTTTCAGGAGGGCCCCCTACAGGCCCTCTCTCCAAACAATTTTTCCGGAGGTCCACCTACAGGCCCTCTCTCTAAACAATTTTTCCGGAGGGCCCCCTACAGGCCCTCTCTCCAAACAATTTTTCCGGAAGTCCACCTACAGGCCCTCTCTCTAAACAATTTTTTCCGGAGGTCCATCTACAGGCCCTCTCTCTAAACATTTTTTCCGGAGGGCCCCCTACAGGCCCTCTCTCCAAACAATTTTTACGGAGGTCCACCTACAGGCCCTCTCTCTAAACAATTTTTCCGGAGGGCCACCTACAGGCCCTCTCTCCAAACAATTTTTCCACAGTGTCAACTACAGACAGTGTAAAACAATGTTTCAGGAGCGTCAAACAGACCGTCCAAAACAATTTTTCAGGAGGCGCAAGTACCGACATTTAAAAAAAATTTTTTTTGCTGAGGGTAGACTTTATGTACTCCGAAAAGAAAAAAAAATTTTGAGGCTCAACAAAAGCCATTTCACTGCATTCTCAGTCGGACAAAGTCATTGGTGGTGTAACCGCCATGCTGTGTCAGGCTAAATTTTTTTGGTGCTTCACCAGCTACCGCATACTAACTCAGTCACTCTGTTGTCACCGCCGCCATACAGGGCCACGAAAAATGTTAATGTGGTTCGCCTGCTCCCGCAGTGTCACTCGGTCACTCTGTTGTCACCGCTATGCTGCGTCAGGCTAAATTTTTGGGTGGCTCACCTGCTACCTCATCTAACTTGGTCACTTGTTGGTGTCACCGCCATGCTGTGTCAGGCTTATGCCTGCATCATGTGGCTGGGGATAGGAGAGCAGTGCCAGCATGGGCATGGGTGATGGACCTTCGTTGCACCTAGTTGGGTGCTTCCCTAACATGTGATGGGCATGTGCCTCGCCTTTCTTGGTCAGGGTGAGCACAATTGCCATGAGGGTAACCACCAGGCTGTTGCAGGAGAATTTGGGGTAATAGTGGGATTAGGCAGCCTCAGAGGCATGCATGCATGCTGCCCCTGCTGTTTCCTGTCCATTTCCGTGGTGTTTCCATCATTTTCTGAGGTTTCCAGGTTTTCACCCAGCCTTCCCTAGGCAGAGCCTTGGTCCCCTGCAAAAATGCTCGAGTCTCCCATTGACTTCAATGGGGTTCGTTACTCGAAACGAGCACCCGAGCATCGGGAACAGTTCGTCTCGAATAACGAGCAACCGAGCATTTTAGTGCTCGCTCATCTCTAATTATAAGTAATACATTCCTTTAGCTCAGTATACTCATAAGACTTCATTACCTCCATTTTTCTCTGAACTGTAAAATGATAATTACCACCAAATTTATCTGTGCGTGCAGTCCTCCTCCTCCTGTGATGTGCGGAGCTGCTGGGAGCATGTAAGTATGTCTGTGTGTCTGTGTCTGTCATGTGTGGTGTGCTGTGGACGGATCCGTCATGAACTCCATTGAAAGTCAATGGAGGACGGATCCGTTTACTGAGTGTGTCACACTAAACGGATCCGTCCCCATTGACTTCCATTGGGGGTCATTCCGGATCCGTTTTGGTGCGGATAAACAGTACGGAGAGCAAACCGCAGAATGTTGCGGTATGCTCTCCGCTCTGAAGACTGAACGGAATGCTTTTAGGAGCATTCCGTTGTCTTCAGTTCAGTTTTGTCCCCATTGACAATGAATGGGGACAAAACTGAAGCGTTTTATTCCCGTATTGAGCCCCTATGACGGAACTCAATACCGGAATTCCAAAACGCAAGTGTGAAAGTAGCCTTAAATATAAAATGTCTGGTAAATGAACAAGTGGCAATGGATGGTGTAATGTTGTTGAGGTAGACTTAAACCTGTCCTTTCTGGAATTCAGTCAGTCATTCCGAACACGGGTGCGCACAATAATTAAGGACAAAACACAGACTTATGATTCCAGTATTAAGTCCTTTGGCCGTGCTTTTGTGGCAAAATCCTTACAGCCTCTGGGCTTTTTCTTTATTAACACACATACTTATTCGATACAAAAAGGAAAGGGGGCGTAAGCATGCAAATAGCAAACAATATCATTCTTGATTGGATAGAAGTTGCATTCCATTCTACGTCACTAGCCTGAAAAAGTCATATTGATAAGAGTATGGGGGCCATCTTGGACTAGTTAAATATATACATATATTATACGCAAGCTTTATAAAGACTACAGAGTATAAAAGTATATAAAGGTACATTTGTTCTTGTCTCATAACATTATCCGGGATATTGAATTCACATTATCCTGAAGACGTGGGAAACTCAGGATTTGCAATAGAATACATTACATTAAGTCCATATACCTCGACAGTCCCCCCTAAATACTGATGTTTTCCACGTCTGACCCTACCTAAACAATAACAGGATATAGACATTCTATACAGCTGCATAAGCATTTACAAAGCTGAGATATATATATATATTTGTATAGCATTAAATACATGTATATACAAATGACATAACACTGTGAGGGGAAAATTCAGTATTTCTACCGGTCTACCTTCACAATGTTACCTCATCTGCCAGTTAGAATGTGGGTGGCTGTAGAAGTGACAAGCGGAGCAGCACTGTCTGCACCAATCCTGTGGCTAGTAGCACTCGCAGGCCACAGTTGTCCTTGACCTCTGGTAGTCAGTTGACATTTGGAGGATAAAGGGGTTCATATTATGGACTGAATGACTTACTTATCATCTCAGTCACAGTATGTTTTCTCTGAGTCTTACACAGTGCCTTTGAGATAGTGTTCAGTGTTCCTGCTCCATAACAGTTAGGCTTCTTTCACATTAGCGTTATTGCTGGATCCGGCAGGGTTCATCAATAACGCTTCCGTTACTGATAATACAACCATGTGGATCCGTAATGAACGGATCCGGTTGTATTATCTTTAACATCACTGGGACGGATCCGTCATAAACTCCATTGAAAGTCAATAGAGGACAGATCCGTTTACTACTGTGTCACACCGGAAGGATCCCCAGGACGGAGAGCAAACCACAGACGCAAGTGAACTGAATGGAATGTATTTAGGAGCATTCCGTTCTCTTCAGTTCAGTTTTGTCCCCATTGACAATGAATGGGGGCAAAACTGAAGTGTTTTTTTCCGGTATTGAGCCCCTATGACAGAACTCAATACCAGAAAAAGGAAACGCTAGTGTGAAACTAGCCTAAATCTGAGACCCAATAGAAGCATTTATTTTCTGTCATATCTGTCTTCACTGACCCCTCCTAGTGGGGCACCTTCTTTTCTCCTAAGAGACAACTATTGCTAAGGAAAATATTCCAAATAGTGTTACTGTTGTATGAGCTGTATGAGAACAGCCAGTATTTGGAATGACATGAGGAGGAGGACATCATGACTCAAATGTATAGCTGTGTTGGTAGTAGTACTGATAGTTGTAACCATCATGGTGTGGTGGTGGTAGGGGCAACAGTAGTCGTGGTGGTAGTGGCACTTGGGGCAAATACAGAGGTGGGAATCAAAAGGGGTAACAAAGAGCTTATGACATATATCTGAGAAAAGTAGTGGAGATGATGACAATGATTTTTTGTTGGACAATACGACCAAGTAATCAAAAAAAAAACTCTCAGAGGCAGATCTGCTTATATTGTGGTCAGTTTGACAGCAGGAGATGCTACTGTTGTTGTTGGAGTAGGGGAAAAAATGCTGTCAGACCTAGAAGAAGCTTTTGTGGTGGCATCTCTGTCTGGGTATGTTCCATGTGAGAATTTTTCATAATGCTGCTAGTCAACAAAACCATTGCTGTGTACAATCTGTGCAGATAGAGAAAAAAAGATGTGGCCATTTAGGCACTAATGTAGGAGCTATGACTTTCCTTCAACACATGATTCATCATTCATCATCACAGCTTCACAGTGTGAGCAAAGATGGGCTCTACCTCCTCCTCATCTTTCTAGAAGGTAGGCCACATTCTCATTGTCATCACCGTCAACATCATCAGCTACTGCTTCTCCTGCTCCTCCTCTGCTCCAACATCAGTCATCCATAACGGAATGTGTGGGTAGACTTGGTTCATGGGAATATGAGAGGTGGGGATATGATATTTAAACTCTTTCACTCACTCTTAATTTCTTTTTCAGGGTTGCATTATTTTTTGCCTTCATTCATTTGCAGTCTGTACATCAGTGATGTACTTATCTTCTGGATCATATCTTCTCTATTTGGCTTTAAAGGGGTTGTCCACTTTATTCATATTGATGACCTATCCTTAGGATAGATCATCAATATCGGATAAGCTGGAGCCCATGGTCCCGAATCCCGGCACCACAACCGATCAGTTGTTTGAAGAGAAAGCCGCACTCGTGCAAGCACTTCCTTTTCTTCATTATTTACCTGCTCACCATTACAACCGCAGCAGTGAACAGGTGTAATTACACATAAGCCATCCCATTCACTTCTATGGGATGGCTCCTTCCTAGACACTTGAATAGAAGAAGCCATCCAGTGGCGTAACTACAACTAACTGGGCCCCACAGCAAATTTTTGAATGGGGCCCCCCAGAAACGTCCTCGCAACCCCGAACTCACATGCAACCCTCACTCTTGTGGCTAGTCAAGATTGAGCTCTCCCAGACAAGGCCTGACAGCCGCTCCATCCGCTTTCTATAGTGTCACTGTATATAATGTCATTGCATAATACTGTTGAGGGGGGCCTGACAATAAAATCTTTTAGTCTCCCTCCTGAGGAGGCCCCTTGTGGGTCTGGGCCCCAAAGCAGCTGCTTCCCCTGCTTCCCCTATTGCTACGCCCCTGAAGCCATCCCATTGAAGTGAATGGGACTGCTAAAATGTAATTACACCTGCTTGCGTCACAACTGCAGAAAACGAGAACAAGCTCGGCCTTCTCTGATTGATGGGGTGCCAGGAGTGGGCCCCCTACCAATCTGATACTGATTTGGTCGTCAGTATGAAAAAAGCGGACAACCCCTTTAAGGAGGCTAATCGTGTCTAGTCACTGCTCATTCAAATTGGATATTTTCAATATCAGGACCCGATTTAATATGGAAGTGTTTTGCTGGGACTGTAATGAATCTGGACCTTATGTTATTTGATTTTTGCCTGGATTATTAAATGTATTAGTTTTTTAATATAAAAATAATTTTTAATGAAGTATACCAATTTGTATTATATACTTATGTATTTCTTTACTATCTGATTAATTTTTCTTTATTTTCACCATTTATTTTTTTCTTTAGCTTGATTATTATATATATTTATTGTTCTGCAGCACTATTTACTCCCGGACTGCCATACATTTCCTATTTTATTTTTTCACCAGTTTTTTTCATGATATAATTGTATCATCAGATTAGGGGTTTTTTTAAACTGTTTTGGGAGATATTACCTTATTTACATATTTTTTGTTTTGTATGGGCTTCTATTTTTAATTTATGTAACTTTTAAATTTAAAATTTTTGTATATTTTTTACATAACATTTATTTGCACTTTTTCGATATATTTATAATGGTGCGTGCAGTTCTGATATTGTATACAATACATATATTTGCATTATTTACTTATGTGGAGCACATCATTTTTCTTATATTGGATATGTGTGCCCTCTGAAATTCTCAATACATGCGTGTAGTGTTAGTGTATGGCTGTTTAATTTGTTTTGATATCTTTCGTCATCTACATATGTATAATTAGCGAAGGCACAATGTTTTGTATTCGGTGCTGCCTGGCACACTTACTATGTGGGAGCGCTTTGAGGGCTGCTGTCCAGGGCCATGACACTTTGTAGTAGCTAATACCAGTGTTAACCCATAGAGGAAGAGCGCCGTACATGTAACGGTCAGCAGACATAGTGTTTGTGCAAAGCACTGTACAGTGCTCTGATTAGGCAGGCACAGAAGCTGTGCGCTCCCAATCAGTACAGGGTCCCCAGCTGTTACTAACAGCCGGGCCCCTGCTGTACCCACCAACACACTGACAACACCAATGCTAGTGGATTAAGCCACCAGATGCTGCACACAGTGCTGACCGCACCATCTAAGGGGCTTGCAGAGGGAGCTGATGGGCTTCCTCTTTGAACCAATCTGCTCACTGCCCTGCAATAATGGGGAAATGATGGTTGCTGTGGCCCACATAAGTCCTAAAAGCGGGCTTCTAGTTTTGCTAGCTATCGAATCATATGAGACCCAGTCCCCAGTGTAATCGCTGCATCGACTGTGAAAAATATCACATGAACTACCCTCTCAAAAAAAAAAAAAACAGTACCAAACAACAATTTTTTTGTCATCTTGCCTCACAAAAAGTGATCAAAAAGTCATATGTACCCCAAAATGTCATATGCACTTTCAAAAAACAAGCACCCACACAAGACAATTCGCAGAAAAAAAAATGGGTCTCAGAAAATAGCTACACAAAAACATGATTTTTTTCCAAAAATGCTTTCTTTAAACCAGGAAAAAAAAGATATATTTGGTATCCGCATCGTAACGACCGGCTCTATAACAATATAACATGATCTACCTAATCAGGTGAACATTATAAAAAAAAAAACAATAAAAACAGTGCCAAAAAATGAGCCCTCACACAAGATCTTTGCCAGAAAGGTAAAAATATGGCTTTCAGAAAAAGGTGACGCAAGCTATGGGCAACCAGACTTTTATTACATTTGATGTACTTTGATTTTGATTACCCTTGTGAGTATAATAAATCTGTTGATTTGTATTAGTGTCTGCGGTGCTTCGCTATTTTGTCCCTTAATTTCTGCTCAAATACAGGAACTGAGTTAGCAGAAATAAGTTTGGAGGATATACTGTGAGAGACATGACAAGCAGTGATTGACTACACCAAAAAGGAGAAAAAAGGCTACCTGCAGGATTCAACTGACTCTGTTTGGGGCCTCTTTTAGATGAGCGTGTGTCACGCACAGAATCCACATCGCAACCCCTGGCCTGAACTCCCGGCGATGACGGGGTCACATAGCATTATACTGATTTATGATGCTATGTAACCCTTACAGTTCTGGAATGTGTTGGATAACACTGACATAATGCAGTTAGTGTTATCCAATACATTCCAGAACTGTAAGGGTTACATAGCATCATAAATCAGTATAATGCTATGTGACCCCTTCAGTGCCAGGAGTTCAGGCCAGGGGTTGCGATGCGGATTCCGCGCATGACACACACTCGTCTGCAATGGGCCTGTCTGTGGGAAAAAAAAGAGCAGCGCAGTCCTATTATCTTTATATTGTACTTGCTGTGAATTGGACCCACTTCACTGAGTACCCTGCAGCTCTCAATAGTAGGAGACGCAACTTGAAACATTTTATATATTCTCTGGACACTGAAGGTTGTTTGGATGTTAACCGTTGCTGTGAAAAATAGATAAAAATAGGAAAACCTGTAAAAAACATTTTTATGCCAAAAACCGGTGTAGGGATGATAGTAAATGATCCTGTTGTGTTTTTTTCTAATAAACGTATATATTTTTAATTTGCATATTTTGTTTCATTTGTTTGGATTGCTTGGATTTTTTTATACATATCTCTTTTCGGTCTGTATGCTTATTTAAAGTATGTGTGTTACAGCACCACTATATTTTATGGCGCTACCTGCTATTGATTATATTCATTTTCTAAAAAAGGAGTTAAAATTTATTTCTGTAACACTCAAAAATAGTGGTGGGCACGTTCACATAAGACAACTGGTATTGACCACAAAGTAAAAAGGTTGGTGGTAGGATCACACTAATGTTATGAAGTAACTCTTGGAAGTAACTCTTATCTTTTCATATACAGTATAGCATATAGGGGTCCTGGACGATAGCATGCCAAAAAGCACGTTGGTGATTTTTACATGTGGATAATTTATTTACAACAATTCTTGACACCACTGGTCAAAATTACTGTTACTGTGAACAGTTAAGCAAGTTGAAGATGAAATGATCACCAAAAGGCATAAAGTTAAAGCAGCTCTGTCACCAAATCACTCCTATTAAACCAGGCACATAGCCTAGTAGGGGTGATCCTGCAGTTTAAAATAATATCCTCCTCCTCACTGTTGGTGCCACGGTTATTTATAAAATTATACTTTTCTTCCTTCGCTGGCAGGAAATGTCAAGCACCAGGAGGCAGGCTTTTTTAGTATAAGCACCACTATGTGACACCTATCGACGTCTAAACATCCCCCTTCCATTGATTGACAATGCTAGCATACAACTTCAACTTGGTTTAATGCTGTCAATCAAGCGGAGGTGGGTTTGTTTAGATGTTGGTTGCTCGAAATTGCTTGCCAGCAAAGGCATAAAAGTATGATTTTATCAATAAACGTGGCGCCGACAGTGAGGAAGAAGTTATTATTTTAAATTGCAGGATCACCCCTACCAGGTTTAATAGGGGTGATCTGGTGACAGAGCTGCTTTAACCCCTTGGCGACAATGGACGTACCGGTACGTCCAGGGCGTGAGGTAGTTCGCGCTACAGGGCGTACCGATACGCCCTGCATGTAAACACCTGCTGCGCAGTGCAGCGGGGTTTACATGCTGTGATGGCGGCTGTTAGTCACAGCCAGCCATCTGTAGTGAAGGCCTCGGGGGGACCCGTGCCCCCCCATAATGGCGATCGCTGTGAATGGATGGTCTATTCAGACCAGCCATTCACAGCAGGCACCGGGTACTCGGCGAGTATACTCGGTGGCGATAGCGCTATTCTGTAGTGCGAATCCCCGCCGAGTGTCAGGGGTTAGGGGGGGTCAGGGTGTCCCCCCCGCCCCCCGCGATCGGCTGTGATTGGTCAGTGACTGGTCACTGACCAATCACTGGCCAAAACATTAAATGTAAGTAAAGGCACCTGCTCAGCCCGCTTCCTGTTTGTCCGGATCGCGAGCTAAGCAGGTGCCTGGTTAGTACAGTGCCCCCCTGGCCCCCCAGTCCCATATAGCTTACCTGTCCTGTAGTCCTCCATCCCCCTCGCTGCTGCCGCTGCCTGCCTCCTCGGTGGTGAGTGATCTTCATTTTGATGCAGAGCAGTGCCACCTAGTGGCCTGCCTGGATCTGTCTGCTCCCTGCTAATTTGGGCTTTTTTTTTTTGGGACCATCTGGCCAACATCTGTGTGGCCAGATTGTCGCGTGTCTGCGGCCGATAATCACTTATCAGCCGTTGTGTTTTTTTGCGGCTGATCAGTGATCAGTGGTTATCAGCTTTTTTTTTTTCTTTTTTCTTTTCTTTTTCATCTGCGCCAACATCTGTGTGGCCAGATTGTCCGTGTCTGTGGCTGATAATTGCTTATTGAGCCAGTTTTTTTGCGGCTGATAAGTAGTTATCAGGTTTTTTTCCTGGCGTGCATCCAGTGGACGCACACCGGTAAAAAGTGACACTGGTTGAAAGTAAAATCACTACACTGCCCTACACTACACTACACACATAATAAAGTAATTTCACCCCCACACACACATCACATTCCCCCTAGAAAATAAAAATGTCCCGCAGATCCCACAGGGGGTATACGGTGTCGGAGACATATGAAATTATTGCCAATAACTCCGACACTGATACCGCCAGTGAGGAAGAAGAAGAGGATCCTGCTTTCCTCCATTCTTCTTCCTCCTTGTCATCCAGTGATGACGAGCGTCCAATTAGGCGACGTCCCAGAACGGTCGCACAGGAGCCCCCCCATACAGGTTGAAAACTCCGGCCCCCTCGAAATACATTACATAGTTATAAAACTTTGTAATGTATTTCTATTACCAGGAGTTAACGGGGCAGGAATCCCTCTGCACTCCGGAGCACTTGGCCTGTGACATCACTCCGGTTGTGACATCACGCTTTCACAGTGCAGCGACGGGTAGTGAATTGCTCAATAGAACTAATCCTGCGATTCATGGCTCCGGCGCTGCACTAGTATAGCGTGATGTCACAACCGGAGTGATGTCACAAGCCAGGTACTCCGGAACGCAGAGGAATTCCTGCCCTGTTCACTCCTGGTAATAGAAATACATTGCAATTCCAGACTAATGCAAAGGGCGCTCCTTTCATTCTAAGCCCTACTGTGCAGGCACACACCACTTTACATCCACATATGGGGTATCTACGTTCTCAGGAGAAATTGCATTACAAATATTGGGGGGCTTTTTCTCCTAAGCCCCCTTATAAAAATGAAAAAATTGTGCCCACCCAACAAATAAGTGTAAAAAATAGTTTTTTTTACACTTATATATAGGGGTAGGCCCTAATTTTTAATTTTCACAAGGGGTCTTAGGAGAAAAAGCCCCCCACTATTTGTAATGCAATTTCTCCTGAGAACCTAGATACCCCATATGTGGATGTAAAGTGGTGTGTGCCCGCACAGTAGGGCTTAGAAAGGAAGGAGTGACCTTTGGATTTTGGATTTTGCTGGAATTGTCACTGGAGGCTATGTCATGGTTACAAAGCCCCCTAGTGTCTGGACAGTGGAAACCCCCACATGTGACCCCATTTTGGAAACGTAACCCCTCAAGGAACATTTCAATGGGTGCAATGAGTGGTTAGACCCCATAGGTAAGTTACTGTAGTTTGGGAAAATGGATAGTGGAGATAAAAAAAATGGGTTTTTCATTTCCACCATCCATTTTCCCAAACTACAGTAATTTACCTATGGGGTGTAACCACTTATTGCATCCATTGAAATGTTCCTTGAGGGGTGTCGTTTCCAAAATGGGGTCACATGTGGGGGGTTTCCACTGTTTAGACACAGGGGGGCTTTGTAAATGTGACATAGCCCCCAGTGACAATTCCAGCCAAATCCACTGTTAAAAATCCAAAAGGGCGCTCTTTCTTTTCTAAGCCATGCTGTGCAACCACACACAGCTTTACATCCACATATGGGGTATCTACGTTCTCAGGAGAAATTGCATCACAAATTTTGTGGGGCTTTTTCTCCTTATACCCTTTGTGAAAATGAAAAATTTGGGGTTACACCAATGTGTAAGTCTAAAAAATCTGATTTTCCATTTTTACAGACTATCTTTGGGTTATTCCTGTGAGACACCTATAGGGTTAACAAACTTCAACAATCTAATTCTGAGTACTTTGAGGGGTGACGTTTTTAAAATGGGGTGAGTTATTGGGTTTTCTAACATGCAGGTCCCTCAAATCCACTTGAAAACTGGACTTGTCCCGCAAAAAATCTGATTTTGAAAATTTCATGAAAATTTGGAAAATTGCTACTAAACTATGGAGCCCTCTTATGCCGTGAAAATATAAAAGCACGCTAAAAAACTGATGCCAACATAAAGTAGACATATTGCAGATATGAATCTATATCTAATTTATGTGGTGTCGCTATGTAGTTTAGAGGCTGAGAATTTTAAAGTAGAAAAAAAGCAATTTTTTCAAATTTTTCATGAAATTGTGGAATTTTTCACAAGGAAACACTGCAAATATCGACCTAAATCTATTACTAACATAAAGTAGAATATGCCACGAAAAAACAATCTCAGAATCACTGGAATCTGTAAAACCATCCCAAAGTTATTACTTATTGAAGAGACACATGTCAGAATTCAAAAATTTGGCCCAGACATTAAGGCCAAAATGGGCTCTGTCCTTAAGGGGTGATACATTCCCTTTGTATTTTAAGATGTTTTTTTTTTTTTTTTTGCACATTTTCATATGTCTTTTAGGCTTCATTCACACGACCGTATTTGTTTTGCGGTCCGCAAATTTTTTTGTGGATCCATTGTAACAATGCCTATCCTTGTCAGCAAAACGGACAAGCATAGGACATGTTCTATCTTTTTTGCGGAATGGAAATACGGACATATGGAAACGGAAATGCACACGGAGTACCTTCCTTTTTTTTTGCGTGCCCATTGAAATGAATGGTTCCGCATATGGTCCGTAAAAAAAATGGAACAGACACGAAAACAAAATACGGTCATGTGAATGAAGCCTAACTAAAAGAGGCTTAATAGCTATAAAGTCAAGATTGGTGGAATGCTGCAGTGATGGTTGACCTTTTGGAAGTTCAGGATCTTTGGAGTTCAGCCAGGGTGACCATTGGGTTCTTGGTCACCTGTCTTACCACAGCCCTTTTCCCCTGATTACTTTTTTTGGAGGGGCAGCCAGCTCTAGGAATAGTTCTGGTTGTCCCAAACTTCTTTCATTTAAGAATTATGGAGGCCACTGTGCTTTTAGAAACTTTTAGAGCAGCAGACATTTTTTGTACCCATCTCCAGATCTGTGCCTCCATACAATCCTATCTCTGTGCTCTACATGCCATTCTTTCCCCTCATGGCTTTTTTTTTGTTCTAAAATGTATTGTCAGTTGTGAGACCTTATATAGACAGTAGTGTATGTTTCCAGATCATGTCCAACTGAATTTAGCAGGCTCTCAGAGCTAAATTTCAAGCATCAAGGGTCTGAATACTTATGTCCATGCAAAATTTTAGTTTTTTCTTTTTAATAAATTCACAAATATTTCTAAAATTCTGTTTTTATTTTTATTACGGGGATTAAATGCAAAATGATAGGGGAATGCTTGAATTTTTTTTATTTTAGCAGAAGGCCACAACTTAACAACATGTGAAAAAAGTGTAAGGGTCTAAAGACTTTCTGAATGCATTGTATGAATGGAATGACAAGAATATCTTCAATGGGCAGCTCCATATGCAAAATATGTCATCTATGCACCTTCCAAATTTTGACCTAGGCTTGATAAAATTCATGAGTGTAAATATAAGATACTTCTAAATGTGGTATGAAAATTTGCATATGATGTGCCATTAGACCTTATCATAGTACTCTTTTTTCAAAGAAAGAAAAGTAAGCAAATAATTGTGTTTGCATATGGATGTTTTTGCCAGTATACAGGGAGATACATGTTTTTTTTATCTATCTTTTATTGTACTGTGGTTTGTTTGAAAAGGGCCTGTTGTTGGGTGAAACATCAGATGGATAATCTACAGCTCATTATAATAATTTAATAATTTACAAATAGTCCGAAGCAAACCATCCAAAGTAGAATTCAGTCTGAATTTTAGGAAAAATTTGATTCTAAATTAACCTGAATTTCCTTGTGTTAATTTGTAGCAAATTGAATGTCTTGTCAACGTTCGGCAAAGCTGCCGAATCGAAGTTTAAAAACTTCACTGATCTTTAGTGCAAGTTTTCGTATTTATTGATTATACATTTTGGGTACTCTATGTTGAGCACGAGTACCATATAAACATTAGAGAAAATACAATGAGGACCAATATAAAATAAAGCTGGTCATACATATTAAATAATTGTCAGCTTGATTTGATAATCTTATGTTGGTTTCATACAAACTGTTAACAAAGATTGGGAATGTGTTGATATACAAATGTTTACTTGACCACAAGTCCAAATCAGTTGTAATTTTCTTTGTAATGTATCAAAACATTTCTTGTCAAATAGTATATAAAGTAGTATACGAACAAGGTGAATATGAAGAATGCAAAAAAAGTTGAGGACTGTAGGTACATATGTCACGGCAGCTACATCTACCATTGTGTTGACATCTGACCACATTACAGAACCTCCATATTACTAACAAATGATCATATGAAAACAGACAACCAATGCAGGAACATAAGAATCCCTATTTTGATCAAATTAAGTAAATTGAACAATGGGATATAGTTCAGCCTCATAATAATGGTCCCTTTCACTACGGCTATTGTTTCCCTAAACTCCCTGGGGTTGTTAGAATGAGAGGGCTCCTCAATTAGCTGTTCTTAAATAGTTTTTCCTGGACAATTTTGCTGAAGGCAAGTAATCCAGATGGCTATAAATTGTCAATTAGATTCTTTATAAACGCAAGTTGTGCCTCATCTCTGCATCCTTCTCCCTGCTGTTCCAATGCAAAAACAAGTTAAATGTTACTGAACTGGGCAGATGGTACGAGTAATCACACTCCCACTGAAATATGTTTAAACAAGTTTGCTGCCTTACTATATCATATTGGTTATTCTAGGTCAAACATTTTACTTGACTTAATTGTTTTTTAATACATTTGTTTGTTTGCTTTTTCTTATACTAATTCCCATGTTTCCATTAGTGAATTTAGATTTTTAAAGGGTTCCAAAAGTGGCTGTCCCACTAGGGTGTGTCTAAGGCCAGCTGCATACATTGCGGAATATGTGCGGTTTCTCCATGCAGATTCCCATGGAGAAAAACCGTATCTCATGTACATTTTGCAGATTTATTCCGTGTAGAAATTGACCTGCATTGTGAATTTCTAAATCTGCAGCATGTCAGTTATTTTTGTGGTTTTAGCTATGGATTTCACCAAAAATCACTGTTAGACATTGCAGATTTTGGTGCAGATACTGTACTGTATATGACTGGATTAGTTACTGAGGATATAGGCTTGAACTAAACAATAAAATAGTAAATCTGGTGATACTGCCTTTAATGTTTTTTTTTTTTTTTTTGTTTCAACATATTGATGACCTAACTTCAGTATAGATCATCCATAAAAGATTGGTAGGGGGTTTGAAACTGGGCACCCCTTCTGATTAACTATTTGAAGGTGCTGAAAAGTGCATCATTCTGTCTACATGCACATGGTCTACTTGGTAGAGACAGTACAAGGTATTTTAGCTTTGTCCCATTCACTTAAATGGATTGCAGGTAGATAGTCCCACATAAACAAAAGAGACTGTAGTGTTTGCATGAGCGCCGCAACATCTTTGATCAGCTGATTGGTAGGGGTGTCAAAAGTCAGACCCCCAACTATTTGATATTCATGGCTTATCCCGAGGACAGGCCATCAAACTCCTTTAATTAAAAAAAACATATTTTACAGTAAAATAAAGCTGCAGTTAATGTTCACAAATGAGGGCACTTTGGCCTCATACACACAAAGCCAGTACAGAGGCACACAGTGTCCATGCTCCACTGTGAGATACCTTTGTATGACTGTGTAATATAGAATACAACAAGAAACAAAATGGGACAGTGGGGACATGTAGAGCTTTACTGGTGCCATATACAAGCATTTTGACACCATGTTTGCAACATTCACTCTTCAATGTCTCCTTTAGCCGAAAGGACCATGAATTCTCAGCAGAAGGGACAAATTCTCCAAGGATATACTATGTAATGTTTCCATTTTCCTTCTGCAAAATATGATCCACTGTTTCATAAAAAAGATGTATAAGGATAGAACCGTATGGAATTTTCACTGCAGATTAGTTGTAGATTTTACTTGGAATTTGTCACAGATTCCACCATATGCACTGCAAAGGGTGAAATCCGCAGTGTTTTTAGGAGCCTGTAGATATCATCTTTCTTAAAATCCTATCCACATTTCTGGCCCTGAAAAATGCTGCAGATTTGCTGCATGCAAATCAGTGGAGGCAGATCAACATTTTTATTATGGATCTAAGAGAGCAGATTTCCTAAAGATGATTTGAAAACACAGATCAGATCATGTAAAAGCCTCTACTTAGCTATTTCATACAATGGCTTGCAGTGAAAAAACATATACAGTTGTATATAGAGATGAGCAAATCATCCAAAATTCACTTCGGCGAATGTTCGATGAATTTCTGACAAGATTCGTTCTTAATATGAATTTATTCAGTCGAATCTACATTCAAAAAGTAGTTCAACAAATAGTCAAGGGACTATAACAAACCCTTTTAGGGATCCCCCTAATATGTCCTTGAAATTCAGGACTAAAACTTAACCTTTATTGTGGAATGATTAATAACAAACAAAAAGAATTAAATTAAAATTATCAGCTGGAAAATTCCCTAGTACTGCCTGGATATTTCCTATATTTAAGAATACCAGTTTGTCACTATTGTGTATGGCAGTATAGTCTAGACCGTGGTGGTAAGGATTGATAGCTATATAGCTGGAATGACCATTTTGTCACTAGTAGAAAAATGTGTATTTTGTCACTATTAAGTGCAATAGCTTAGTCAGGCAGTTTGCAAAACTAGGGGGGGGGGAAGGGGAGAAGAAGAGTGGGAATAAATATTCGGATAATTCATTGTGAACACACATATATATATTGAGGCTGTAGGGAAGGCAGCTAGTTGATAACGTCCCCTGTCAACTGCCTATGGTCTAATCCGGACCTAATAAATATATATATATAAAGCCTCCACTACTGCCAGGTCTGTACTGAGTACAGTGTATTCCCTATCATTCCCCTAGTTAGTGAGCCCCTAGTATTGCCAATGGAGCGCACCCCTCCAGCCCATATCATGTGTTGGAATGATTGTCACAATCAGCGATCCTCAGCATATAACTCAAGCTGAGTGATCGCAGCACATCACCCGGCTCTGAACCAACCGGGTATCAGAGTCCGGGATACGTGTCTGTTGTGTAAATATGTATGGTATTGAACCCAGTTAAGCGATCCTCAGCTGTAGGCTCAGCCGAGAGATCGCGTGAACCACACTCGGTTTCACCCGCCAGGTATGAAAATCGGGGACGCGTGCCTGCTAACCTAGCTCAACTGCTGTGCGCTAACTTGGCGCACCAGCAGGAGCCGGTGCACGCTGCCCTCGATATGTTAAAGGTTCGGCCGGAAGGGTACGGCGCCGCTCCCCACTCAGGACCCGCCTATGGCTGGATCAAGGGTGCGCGCCGACCGCACTGCCCGCGCTGACTGCGTGACTAAGCACTTGATACAACACCTACAATGGTGTCCTCGCACCACTAAGTAGAGACTAAAGGGTAATCAGCTGGCTAAAATCAATAAACACGACACCTTCCCGACATGTTTCGCTGCGTATGCAGCTTCGTCAGGGGCTAAGGTGTATATGACGCGCGGCGACATCCACCAGTCTATTTAAGGGAAAAGTAATCCCTCCCTTTGTCAATCAAGCCAGTCACGGGCTGGAAAGATGATTGACAGCTCTCTTGGCCAACCAGATCAATGCTCCTGTTCTAGATGTAAGTTAAATGGATACTTTCTATCCCTGTTAAATTGATACTTTCTATTCCTGTGGTCCTTTTATATAAGGCCAATTTTTAGTTGCCAAATACAGATGCCTGTTATTAAAGTAGCAGATAGAAATGATCTTACTATCAAACCATATGAATTGTATCTATACAACATTAGCTGAATGAATCCTACATGTACCCATTATTAATTTATAACAGTAAAAACTGCCAGTATGGGATACACATTCATCGATTATATTTGCTTAATATTAGGCATATTTACCCAACGCTAGGCATAAGGATAGAGCCAATTGATTCGAAGATATATGGATTGCATCCAGAATGCATCGACTCTATGTGACCATAGAGTTGTACTTACAACCGGTATAAAATACACATTTGTCAGTTTATATTTCCTATAACAAGAAATCTGATAAGTAATAAGCTCCAAGAGGTAAATAAAATCGACCTTAGATGTTAGTTATTTCAAGATCAGTGGATGTCCTTCTTCTTATTTGCTCATACCTTATTTATAAATATCACATATTTTGCCGTTAATTTATCTACTGGGATGGTTATATAAAGGCTGTGTATGAAAACCCTTCATTATGGCCATTAGGGGTCATAGATTTAAGCCGGTGAATCCACCTGGCTTCTTCTTGTAACAGCCTATTGTCGAGGTTGCCACTTCTAGGGCCCAGCTTGACCCTCGAGATACCCCAGAATTTCAAATTGTCAAAATTCCCATTATGGGCATATGTTATGTGCCTATATAAAGTAGTATCCTTTTTAGTTCTAATGGCACTAATATGACCTGATATCCTGCGTCGCAGTTCCTGTGTGGTTTTCCCCACATATAACTTGGGGCATGTACAAGAAACAATATAGACAATGCCTTGACTTTGGCAATTAAAGAAATCTTTAATGACGTATTCTTTCTTGTCAACTGGGTTTATAAATTTTTTAATTTTGGGTAGGAATTTACAAAACGTGCACTTCCCACATGGATAAGATCCCATCACCTTACTCTGCAGCCATGTCTCCTTCTTGATCTTGATGTTAGGTGACAAAAAGCTGTGAACCAGTTCATCTCTCAAATTCCGACCTCTCCTGTATGTGACCGTCGGGTAGTCATCCAAAACCTCTTTCAGGTCCGTATCTGAGGTAAGTATATGCCAATGGCGTCTAAGGATGTTCTTAATTTCCTGATGTTGATAGTCAAAAGTCCCAATACATCTCACAATTTTCTTCTCTTGGTATCTATAGGGTTCAATAGAACTTCCTATTCCTATCTCGGTCATCTCCTCCCCAAGTGTCTCCGGATACATCTGGTAAGTATTTCCACAAACTCGTTTGGGTCTCCTCACATTATTCAATAGGGTATCCCTGTTTGTATTTTTAGCTCTATTATATGCTGACATCAGAACCTTTCTAGGGTATCCCCTCTGTATAAACCTCCTATATAGTTCATCACATTCCTTTTTGAATGCTGTTTCCGTGGTACAATTTCTACGGGCCCTCAAGTATTGACCCACTGGAATACCTTTTTTCAAAGGTGCCGGATGCCAGCTATTCCAAACGAGGAAACTGTTAGTGGAAGTGGGTTTACGGTAAATTTCAGTCATTAAGCCCCCTTCAGTGTCCTTAGTAATTCGAAGATCCAAAAAACAGATGCTTTCACTTTGGATTTCATGAGTGAAATGCATCCCTATAGTGTTGTTGTTAAGTTTGTGAACAAAGTGATTGAAGGTAGGTATATCTCCATCCCAGAAAATCAGGATATCATCGATATACCTACCCCAATAGATGATATGTTTGGTGAAGTCATCAAAATCGTCTGTGAAAACTGTGGAATCCTCCCACCACCCTAAAAATAAATTAGCGTAAGTTGGCGCACATGGTGTTCCCATGGCGGTCCCATTAATTTGGTGATAAAAAGTGTTTTGAAATAAAAAATAATTGTGAGTGAGTACAAAATTAAGTAACTGTAAAACAAACCCATTATGTGCCCTAAAAGAAGTGCTCCGCGTGCTTAAATAATACTCTACAGCCCTAAGGCCTAGGTCGTGTTGAATATTACTGTACAATGCCTCTACATCCAGAGAGGCAATGTAAGTACATGATGTTAAACTAGTATCCTTGATTTTCATTATTAAATCCCCCGTATCTTTGATGTAGGACGGCAGTCCAGTGACGAATTGTCTTAAAACCACATCCACATACTCGCTAGCTGGTTGTATGAGAGCATCATTGCCAGAGACTATTGGACGCCCCGGGCGAGGGGTATGCATTTTATGGATCTAAGAGAGCAGATTTCCTAAAGATGATTTGAAAACACAGATCAGATCATGTAAAAGCCTCTACTTAGCTATTTCATACAATGGCTTGCAGTGAAAAAACATATACAGTTGTATATAGAGATGAGCAAATCATCCAAAATTCACTTCGGCGAATGTTCGATGAATTTCTGACAAGATTCGTTCTTAATATGAATTTATTCATATTAATCTACGAATGTAGTCGAATCTACATTCAAAAAGCAATCGTTGTTTAGCGAACATTCCTGCACAAATTACGAACGTACAGTCAGCGTAGTTAAAAGTACGCAATACGTAAGCATTAGCATACAAAAGTGCGTACGAATCCTTAGCGTACTATTTACTCGCAAATGCGTCATAAGCACGAGGCTAGGCCACGGCATACAGTCTTTAGCGGCAGTCCATATGAGGTAGAAAAGTAAGGTGCTCACTGCTAGCTATCCAGCTAAGTCCATAATTTACTAAAAACACTGTACAATAAGTGCATAATAGGACACATTGCAGTACCAGAAAAAGAATACACACAATGGGCTAAAGTGCTTGAACGTTGCTGAACCAGTAAAGACAGTGTAGCTAAAATACAGCAAAGACATAAGTATGCAAACATTTTAGTGCAATCAATTTCACATTTGCAAGCATAAAAGGCTCAGATATATGTCTCAGTCTCTCCTCGAGGCTCCGGAGGACGCCATCTGGGGACTCCTGAAGGCAGCGTAAGCGTCCTGGACCCCGTGGTTCATCCGGCCACACTTCTGGTTCCGATATAGGTACCAGGGGCTTAGAAAGGAGGGTAACCCCAGTAGCAAAGGGGCCTTTCAGGAACGCCATGGTGGTGTACTCCACCTGATCCCCCACGTACAGGCTGTGACAAGGTTGTGGCAGGTATGGCCATTTCACTGACCTATGGCCCACAAAGTACTCCTTTCCATCCTCGTCGTCTGCCAGGAAGCCAGACCCTCGCTCGACCGAAAACCACAGGACACTTCCCTTTCGGCGTTCCAATGTAGGATCTCCCGGCCTAGGGTGGTCGAGTACCTGGATCACCCAGTCCTCCACAGCATTTTTGTAGTCCCAGAGGGTCTGCGCATGGGCCGTCACCGATGCTGGCACAATCGGGTTCTGCCTTATGGAAGGTGTTGTTGATCTCCTCCTGGGCGGCGAAGTGGACGCTCCAGCCACCTCCGCCGCACCAGCCACAGCAGCCTTACCAGCTGCCTCACGACGAACCGCCTCACGATGCGCATCAAACTGAGCAGGTAGTAAGGAAAACAAGGGCACTGAAGCTGGGGTTCTCTTGATTTCAGAATGTGACACCCTGATGTCTGGAGCGGGCGGTGGTTCAGGGAACTCGTCCCCAAAGACCATCTGGTTCCAGTTGGGACGCAGCTCTTTAGCCATGCTTGCTACTTGATCAGTGATCAGCGCTGGTCTAAACTGGTTCAGAGGAGGGTGGAGTACTGAGGGAGGAGTCTTCACTCCTTATACGTCCAAATAGTTAGATCCCAGTGGGCTGGGCTGTTTTTTTCCAGTTCTGAGGGGGGCGTATCTTCACTTTCCCGCTCTTGCGGGGGCGTATCGTCATTTTCCCACCTCACGAAGAATGCGTACGTTTCGTACGTATCGTTAGTGTTCAAAATTTTGTGAAAATTTACGAATAATGCAAAGCGAATCTGAAAAAATCCATCTGAAAAAGATCTGCTTCGGAGGAGAAAATTTGTAAGATTCGATATGAATCTACGAAGCAGCGAATAGATTCGCTCATCTCTAGTTGTATACTTTTTTTTTTTTACAGTAGGACCCTATGAGTGATGTAGGCCGTTACTGGGTGTGAATAGGGCTAGTGGAGTAACAATCACGGTCACACCCTGCAGGTCCCGAGTGGAAGAGGGCCCACAGTGGCAGAGGTACTTTTTGTGTGTGACCTTGAGAGTCCTGGAATCTACTGTATAACACTGACAGCATTATGTCGGTGTAATTCAGTACATTCCAGGACTCTCAGGATCACACAACCTTATAAATGATTATAAAGCCGTGTGATCCTGTCAGATCCTCCCACTGACAGACGTTGCAAGTTTCTTGCATTGAACTCACTCAATTGTGTCTGGCCTAAGGGTACATCCACATGTGGCCTAAACACTGCTGATTTTTGTGTGGCACATCCGCAGCGTTGTACAGTACCAGTAAAGTGGATAAAATCCTATCCACACACTGTGGAAAACACGGGGACATTGTTGCTGTGTGGGAGCATAAAGGGGGACATTGTGTGTAGGTGCACAAACTGAGGCATTTCTGTGTAAAATGCACAAAGGGGGCACTGTTAATGTGTGCGTCACTTAGAGCACACAATTTCTGTGTGGGCAGCAAGAGCAGTAGTACAGTTTGAAGGGCACTATTACTGTGTGGGGCAGAAAAGTGGGTACTTTTACTCTGTGGGGCACCGAGAGGGCATTATTACCATCTGGGGCACCATTACATCTGGAACACTATGGATGGGGAGTTTCTGTAGAAGAGGGGAAACAGTAGAGAGAGTGAAACAAGGTTGAATCAAGAAACAAAAATTGTCTGCATTACATTACATTCTGCAGGGATGATCTGCGGCTGGAAGAAGCTTTGGCTGAATGGAATTGAAATGTGAACCACTCCAATCAGAGAGGACATCACTTGTGAGTCACTAAATTTACCTGTACTGTCTGGGGTGGACTCTGACAACAAAGGGCCCCTGTCCAGGATATGTGTTTGGGCCCCCTTTTCTTCCTGCCCCTTCTGCATATACGCATGCATATCTAAAATGTGCACATATACATGCAATAACATTCTGCAGCTTGTCAGATCTGTGATGCTCTGATGGAAATTAGGAAGAAAAGCATAATTCACAACTGTCAGAGTCTGCCATGTAGCCAGAGGCTTGAAGGGATGCATTGCAGCTCAAAAACTGTTGCTTAGGCATGAGGGGGCTATAGTGGGCGGGAAAGCACAGGAATTGGACCACTGGTCAGTGGAAGAATGTTATTTACACAAAGTTTAAAATGGCAATAGTTTGTCATACGACAAGTGGGCATTCTTGTCATACGACACTGACCTCCCCCACAGTGCCCCGCCTCCTTAAAATGGGACTTCCACAGCAGCCAATCCCCTTAACTTTGACCTTCACAGCAGCCCGTCCCTTTAACAGTGAGTTTCACAGCACCCAACTCCCTTGACAGTGATCATCTAAGGGGCCTGTCCCCTTAACAGAGACCTCCACAGCACCCGCCCCTTTAACTGTGACTGTTACAGTACCCTTTTCCCTTAACAGTGACCTCCACAGTACCCCTGCCCCTTAACAGTAACATCCACAGTGAACGTACCTTTAATAGTAACCTCCACAGTGCTCACCCCTTTAACAATCATCTCCACAGCAGCTGCCCCTTTAATAGTGGCCCCTGCCCCCTTAACAGTGACCTCTACAGCAGCTGCCCCTTTAATAGTGGCGCCTGCCCCCTTAACAGTGACCTCCACAGCGCCCTGCCCCTTTAAGGCTCGTGCAATGTCGCACAACATATTTTACAATGATAAGCTATGGTGTCGCACTGCGACATGCTGCGACTGTGACATGACAGTCGCAAAAAATATGAGTGAAAGACTTGCAGGCTTCAATTGGCTAATGCAGGTAATTTTTTGGGAATATCTCAGGAGCGGTATGTCCTAGAGAGCTGAGACCCGATCTAAAACTTTCCCAGACACCTGATGTATCTGTGTGCCAAATTTGGTGAAGATCGATCTAGTCGTTTGGTCACACATAAAGAACAGACAGACGGACAGACCGACAGAAACTCATTTTTTATATATATCAGAGACTATCAGAAGGACCCGGCTTCACACGGGTATAGTTCATCTATTTAATTTAATTTTTATGTGTGACGCTAAAACATATCAACAGTATCCCCAATAACAGTGACCTCTACAGCACCCTGCTCCCTTAACAGTGAACTCCACAACCCCCCGCCCCTTAACACTGACCACCCCACCTCCTTAAAATGGGACCTGCACAATTTCACAGCACCCCACTCCCTTGATAGTGAGCTCCTCAGGGGCCCGCCCCTTAACAGTGACCTCTATGGCACCCCGCCCCTTAACACTGACCTCCATAGGGGTAGGGGACTGTACCCTTATCTTTGAACTCCACTGTTGCCTGTCCCCTTAACAGAGACCGCCACAGCACCCATCCCTTTAACAATGACATCCACAGTACCCTGCTTCCTTAAGAATGACCTCACAGTACCCTGCTGCCTTAACAATGACCTCCACAGCAGCTGCCCCTTTAATAGTGGCCCCAGCCTCCTTAAAGGGAACCTGCCACCTCAGATACATGTATAAGACTGACAGCATTACCTGATAGTAGCCCCCAGTCAGTTTCTATTCATGGCTTTGATGTTGCTGTCTGATGCTCAATAAGTTAAAAACATGATCTTTTAAGCGCCATCAGCGCTATCCTTTAGGTCAGTCTCAAGTCAAGGGGGCAGTGGCTTCCTTGCTTCAAGTCAAAGTAAGCACGCCCCCTCTCTTGTGATTGACAGGCTGCAGTCCATAGGGCAGCCCTGAGCTCTCGTGCATTAGCGGAGCGCTCCTCTGTAAGGCGCGCTCCCATGTCTAGCTGACGCTGCGTGCCCGGCTTCAGCGGCGCATGCGCCAGTCAGTGCGAGCAAGCGCGCTCGCTATTCTTTTACCTTCCTGAGCATGACCACTGGCTGCAGGCAAGGGGAGAATGCAAGCCAGTGGTCACGCTTCGCCCCCTGACCCCAGCATATTAACAGATATAAAAAAGCTGTTTTCATTGCGCCGCTGAAGCTGGGCACGCAGCGTCAGCAAGACATGGGAGCGCGCCTTACAGAGGAGTGCTCCGCTCATGCACGAGAGCTCAGGGCTGCTCTACGGACTGCAGCCTGTCAATCACAAGAGAGGGGGCGTGCTTACCTTGACTTGAAGCAAGGAAGCCACTGCCCCCTTGACTTGAGACTGACCTAAAAGATAGCGCTGATGGCGCTTAAAAGATCTTGTTTTTAACTTATTAAGCATCAGACAGCAACATCAAAGCCATGATTAGGAACTGACTAGGGGCTACTATCAGGTAATGCTGTGAGTCTTATACATGTATCTGAGGTGACAGGTTCCCTTTAACAGTGACCTCCACAGTGCCTGCCCCCTTAACAGTAACATCCACAGTGAACGCCCCTTTAACAGTGACCTCCACAACATCTGCCCCTTTAATAGTGGCCCGCCCCCTTAACAGTGACCTCCCTGATGCTTCTAATCTGTGTCATGTGACTAGGAATTAGACCCACCAACTCACACAGAGACTTATGTGTGGACTGGAAGTCTAATTTTCTATGCATTCCTATGGGAGCCTCACTTTCAGTCTCATAGGAATGAATAGAGAAGTGATTGGCTTCCTGTCCTGGGTCAGTTGGAGTTCTGATAGTTGGTCACATGACACAGCTACAATTAGAAGAGAGTGGAAACTCTCAATTACAGCCTCTGATAAGAAAATGACAATCACTACAGATTATATCATGCACCTTTCTAACAGGTTAGAGAATAAAAAAAATTTGCGGGAGTTCTTCTTTAACAGTGACCTCCACAGCAGCTGCCTCTTTAATAGTGGCCCATGCCCCCTTAACAGTGACCTCCACAGCGCCCTGCCCCTTTAAAGCTAGGGCTAAATGACGACGTGTCGCGTGACATTTTGTTGCACCAATGTTGCGCAACAATTTTTATAATGATAAGCTATGGTGTCGCATCCAAAATAGATTTTTCTGCAACTGATGCCAGGGAGGCTAGCCCTGATCTGACACACCCCAACAAGTTTACAATTTTCGCAGATGAGGGGGATGCCACTTCAGGGAGAGCACTGCTGCAGCCGGACACTTCCTCTGCCAGTCAGGGGAATGTCAGCTCCAGTAAGCAGGGGACCAGGAGAGCAGGGCAGGCCAGACAGGTGCTGGTAGTGGGAGATTCAATTATTAGGGGTACAGAGAGGGCAATCTGTCACAAAGACCGGGATCATCAAATGGTGTGTTGCCTTCCTGGCGCTCGAATTCGGCACATCGCGGATCGGGTTAACAGATTACTGGGAGGGGCTGGAGAAGATCCAGCAGTCATGGTCCATATCGGAACCAATCACAAAGTTAGATGTAGGTGGAGCGTCCTTAAAAATTATTTTAGGGATATAGGGCATAAGTTTAGGGCAAGAACCTCAAAGGTAGTTTTCCGAAATACTACCTGTACCACGAGCCACACAAGAAAGGCAGCGGGAGATTAGGGAGGTAAACAAGTGGCTCAAGAACTGGTGTAGGAAGGAGGGATTTGGGTTCTTGGAGAACTGGGCTGATTTTTCTGTTGGCTACAGGCTCTACCGTAGGGATGGGCTGCACCTCAATGGGGAAGGGGCAGCTGTTTTGGGGGAGAAGATGGCTAGAAGGCTGGAGGAGTGTTTAAACTAGGGACTAGGGGGGAGGGTAACTACATTATAGATGGGGAAGATAGTGCAGATAGAGACCTGGGGCAAGGTAATGGAACTGGGGGAGGAATGGAAGGAGGAACTAGAACAGTTCAGAAGGAAAGGTGTAGGGGAAAAAAATATACATAAACCTTTTAACTGTATGTACACTAATGCCAGAAGCCTAACTAATAAAACTGGTGAACTGGAATTAGTGATGTGTGAGGAGGACTATGACATAGTGGGAATAACTGAGACATGGCTGGATGATACCTATGACTGGTCAGTTAATGTACAGGGTTACAGTCTGTTTAGAAAGGATCGTCAAAACCGTAGAGGGGGAGGGGGTCTGCCTTTATGTAAAGTCCTGTCTAAAGCCCACACTCCGGAAAGATATAAGTGAGGGACATTAACATGTGGAGTCACTGTGGGTAGAAATAAATGGTCCACAGAAAATCTACTTCTAAATGAAATAGACGAGGCGGCAAATCATAATGAGGTCGTTATTATGGATGATTTCAACTACCAGGATATAGACTCATAAAGAAAACAGGTTTGTGGCAATAACCAAAGACAATTACCTTTCCCAACTGGTTCAGGACCCGACTAGAGGGACGGCCATACTGGACCTAGTATTAACCAATAGACCTGACAGAACAACAGATGTGCAGGTTGGTGGACACCTGGGAAATAGTGACCATAAAATAATAACCTTCCAACTGTCATTCAAAAGAGCGTTTCTTCAGGGAGGAACAAAAATACCAAACTTCAAAAAAGCAAAATTTAGCCAACTAAGAGAGGCCATAGACCTAACTAACAAAGTCCTCAAAAATAAAAATACAGCCACAAAATGGGATATTATTAAAAGCATCCTAATATCTTATTGTGAGAGGTACATACCTTATGGGAATAAAAGGTTAAGGAACAAGAAAAAACCAATGTGGATAAATAGAACTGTAAAGAAAGCAATAAATGACAAACAGAAAGCATTTAAATCACTAAAACAGGAGGGGAGCGAGGAAGCATTGAAAAACTATAAGGAAAAAATAGAATATGTAAAAGACAAATAAAAACAGCCAAACTAGAGACCGAGAGATTAATCGCCAAAGAGAGTAAAACTAACCCTAAAATGTTCTTTAATTATATAAATGGTAAAAAGCATAAACCTGAAGGTGTCGGCCCCTTACAGAGTAATGAGGGAGGAGTTGTAGAGAGCGATGAGGAGAAAGCAAAGCTACTAAATATCTTTTTCTCCACTGTATTCACTAAGGAAAATAAATTATGAAGATGAAATGCAGAATATAAAAGTAAATTCCCCATTAAAAGTGCCCTGTCTGACCCAGGAAAAAGTACAGCGACGTCTTAAAAAGATTAAAATAGACAAATCACCTGGACCGGATGGCATATACCCCCATATCCTAAGAGAATTAAGTAGTGTCATCGCCAGACTCTTATTTCTGATATTTAAGGACTCTATACTGACAGGGAGTGTTCCACAGGATGGGCACATAGCAAATGTGGTGCCAATATACAAAAAGGGTCCAAAAACAGAGCCTGGAAACTATAGGCCGGTAAGTTTAACATCTGTTGTGGGTAAACTGTTTGAGGGTTTTCTAAGAGATGCTATCTTGGAGTACCTCAATGAAAATAAGCAAATAATGCCTTATCAGCATGGCTTCATGAGGGATCGGTCATGTCAAACTAATTTAATCAGTTTCTATGAGGAGGTAAGTTCTAGACTTGACCGTGGCAAATCAATGGATGTCGTATATCTGGACTTCTCCAAAGCATTTGACACTGTACCACATAAAATTAGTACATAAAATGAGAGTGCTTGGCCTGAGAGAAAATGTCTGTATGTGGGTAAGTAACTGGCTCAGTGATAGAAAACAGAGGGTGGTTATTAATGGTAGATACTCAGATTGGGTCACTGTCACTAGTGTGGTATCACAGGGGTCAGTATTAGGCCCTATTCTCTTCAATAGATTTATTAATGATCTTGTAGAAGGCTTGCACAGTAAAATATCAATTTTTGCAGATGACACTAAACTGTGTAAAGTAATTAACACAGAAGAGGACAGTACACTGCTACAGATGGATCTGGATAGATTGGAGGCTTGGGCAGAAAAGTGGCAGATGAGGTTTAACACTGACAAATGTAAGGTTATGCACATAGGAAGGAATAATGCAAGTCACCAGTACATACTGAATGGTAAAACACTGGGTAACACTGACATGGAAAAGGACCTAGGAATTTTAGTGAAAAGCAAACTAAGCTGTAGAAACCTGTGTCAGGCAGCTGCTGCCAAGGCCAATAAGATAATGGCTTGCATCAAAAGTGGCATAGATGCCCATGATGAGAACATAGTCCTGCCACTTTACAAATCACTAGTCAGACCATACATGGAGTACTGTGTACAGTTCTGGGATCCTGTGAACAAGGCAGACATAGCAGAGCTGGAGAGGGTTCAGAGGAGGGCAACTAAAGTAATAGCTGGAATGGGTGGACTACAGTACCCAGAAAGATTATCAAAATTAGGGTTATTCACTTTAGAAAAAAGATAACTGAGGGGAGATGTAATAACTATGTATAAATAGATCAGAGGTCAGTACAGAGATCTCTTCCATGATCTATTTATCCCCAGGACTGTGACTGTGACGAGGGGACATCTGCTGTGTCTAAAGGAAAAACAGTTTTGTACACAAACATAGAAGAGGATTCTTTATGGTAAGAGCAGTGAGACTATGGAACTCTCTGCCTGAGGTGGTGGTGATGGTAAGTTCACTAAAAGAGTTCAAGAGGGGCCTGGATGTATTTCTGGAGGGTAATAATATTATAGGTTCTAGTTACTAGAGAGGGGTTATTGATTCAGGGAGTTATTCTGATTGCCTGATTGGAGTCAGGAAGGATTTTTTCCCCTTTAGGTGGGGAAAATTGGCTTCTACCTCACTGGGGTTTTTTTGCCTTCCTCTGGACTTGCAGGATAACAGGCTGAACTGGATGGACAGATGTCTTTTTTCGGCCCTATAAACTATGTTGCTATGTTATTATGTTACATATATGAACGGTCAAAACAACTAAGAGCTAAATGGCATCCTTATAATTCAGTCTCCCACTAACAAGCCTTATTAAAACGTAAGTTTTATTGTTCTGCTCTAAAAGAATACAGCAGAGGTGCTCTCTAAAACAGAGTGGTAGTGCTGGCATAAGATTCTCATGTTTTTATCTTTTTACTGCTGTGAGGATTGGCCCCTAATGGTGTTGATCTTTTCTTTGATGAGGCTAAGTCCTCGGCAGAAATGAGGGGTGTGGGAGGATGAATTGGGGAAACAGAAAGGAGCTTGAGGTATTAAATAATTGTTTGGAGTTGTGGGACACAAAACATATAATAGTACTGCAGATCTCAAACAATACATGTACAGAACAGTACACTGAAAAAATGTAGAAGAATCCAGCTTCTCCTAAACTGAAATTCTTTATTCAAATATAATGCGTGCATATGAAATCCATAATCCAAAGACAGCGTCTGCACGTTTCGGACCTCTCTGGTCGGGTCCTTATTCATGGGTCAACTGCGCTGGGTCATGAATAAGGACCCAACCTGAGAGGTCCAACCGAGACACGTAGACTCAGTCTTTGGGTTATGGATTTTATCTGCGCGCATTATATTTGAATATCACTTTTGAAGAATCTGGACTCTTCTACATTTTTTCAGTGTATTGCCACAGGGTTTTTGTTTCCAACTCCACTCCGTGCTTTCTGGAGTGCTGTCCTTTCAGCCCAAACTGTTTGGTTTTGTCATATGTACAGAACAGTATATACTGTACAATTCGTATAGTAGCGCAAATAGAACACCATATGGAAACATATAATCAAAAATACAATAACATACGGATGTTCACAAATGTGGTTTGTACTGAGCACTGATTAGTACATAACAAGACCGAATATTAAAACCAGCATCACAGAATATGGCTCAACTGACATTTGAAAACATGTTCATTGCCTTAAAATTCACACATAAACCTGGCCCCACTACATGTGACCACAGCATAAATGAGTAGCTAGAATTCACTCTGTGGATTACTCTTCAAGAAATAATAGTGCAAACCTTAGCACCAGCTTTCAATAGCAAGGGCCAACCCTATAAAACATACTGTATATGTTTATTCAGAGAAATTGAAATTGAATTAATATTGTATTTCATGATACCATAGTGAACACATGTGCAATGCTCATTACTACATTTGTAACATAACCACAATTGCCACAACTGTAATATATAGGAAGTACATGTTTTAAAAGCTACACAAAAGTGAACTCAATGAACTGCTTAAAAAATAAGTGAAATTTTATATAGGAAACAGATGGATTGAGCATCACTGGGAACTGATGAATGACCATTGTAAAACAAATACATTTGACTTTGGACCTGATTTGTTTCCATTGCAATGTCCAAAATGTTTTATCTTAGAGCTTCCAATATAAATTTTTGTATTCTCAGATTTTAAGAAACCTTTGTTATTTTTTATTCCAGTTACTCTGAAATGATGAAATGAAATGTTTCCATCTAATCAACAAATTATGTAATTTCTTTGAGACCAGAAAAATAAACCTTTTCTGAAAAAAAAGGGAACATTTTTTGTTCTTATACAGTACATTAGTAAATAAAAAATTAAATCATACTTTTCGCAATGCCTGCCCATTAAGGGAAGAAAGACAGTCTGACAACTTTTTGTGCAGCTCACTTGTCAGCTTTGTTGTGTACAATGGAACACAACTTGGCAGAAATTAGCTTGACATTTGTTAATTCTATTGTCTGTTTTTTCTATTGATGACCTATCCTCCGGATAGGTCATTGATATCAGATCAGCGGGGGTCCAACACCCAGCACCCTGCCAATCAGCTATTTGAGGTCTATTGCTGTCTATGGCAAAGCAAAGGTAAACAGGAAGAAAGAAGGGAGGCGGCATGGGAGTCCAACATTTGGCATCCCCCGCCTATCTGATATTGATGACCTATACTGAGGATAGGTCGTCAAAGTTAATAGGGCCGGACAACCTCTTTTTTTTTATAATTGTATTTTTATTGAAATACAACAGAAAACAAATTTGTTACAACCGTACATACAAAATCCAATGTGAAATAGACTACATAGATTAAGCAGAGAGAATAAGTTCCCCTTACCCCTCCCTCCCCTGATGTGTCTTTGTCAGTCTCTTGTTTGTCTTCTTTATTATACTGTCTTCTACAAATATAGTCTTCCATTATAGCTCGGATAGTATTTTATTTTGTGTTTATTCTATAATATAATAAGAATACAATGAGACGTTTAATTTTAATGTAACCTTTATTGGTTGTTATCTGATGCACATCGAAGTCACTCTTTAGTATTTTATTGATACTTATCCTTTATTCTCTCTGACAAACTCTTTAAATCACATACATCCAGCTGTACTGACTATACAGGATATACAGAAATTGGTGAACCCCAGAAAAGTTTTAAAACAGATACCGTGGGGTGAATTTATCAACTATACAACTTTTTTACTTTTCACAGAGCCATATGAAAGCTTGTTTTTTTCCAAGACAAGTTGTACTTTCTAATGCCTTGATTTAATATTGCATAGGATGTAGTGGGAAGCAAGAAAAAAAATCCAAATGGAGTGGAATTGGGGGGAAAAAAATGCAATTCGGCCACAGTTTTACTTTTTTTTTTTACGGTGTTCACTATGCGGTAAAACTAACTCATGCTCTTCATTCTCCAGGTCAGTATGAATACAGCGATACCACATATGAATAGTAACATAGTAACATAGTTTGTAAGGCCGAAAAAAGACATCTGTCTATCCAGTTTCTACAAGTTGATCCAGAGGAAGGCAAAAAAAAACCCTGTGAGGTAGAAGCCAATTTTCCTCACTTTAGGGGGAAAAATTCCTTCCCGACTCCAATCAGGCAATCAGAATAACTCCCTGGATCAACGACCCCTCTCTAGTAACTATAACCTGTAATACCCTCCAGAAATACATCCAGACCCTTCTTGAACTCTTTTAGTGAACTTACCATCACCACCTCCTCAGGCAGAGAGTTCCATAGTCTCACTGCTCTTACCATAAAGAATCCTCTTCTATGTTTATGTACAAACCTTCTATCCTCCAGACGCAGAGGATGTCCCCTCGTCACAGTCACAGTCCTCGGGATAAATAGATGATGGGAGAGATCTCTGTACTGACCCCTGTTATATTTCTACATCGTTATTAGATCTCCCCTCAGTCGTCTTTTTTCTAAAGTGAATAACCCTAATTTTGATAATCTTTCTGGGTACTGTAGTCCACCCATTCCAGTTATTACTTTAGTTGCCCCCCTCTGAACCCTCTCCAGCTCTGCTATGTCTGCCTTGTTCACAGGAGCCCAGAACTGTACACAGTACTCCATGTGTGGTCTGACTAGTGATTTGTAAAGTGGCAGGACTATGTTCTCATCACGGGCATCTATGCCCCTTTTGATGCAACCCACTATCTTATTGGCCTTGGCAGCAGCTGTCTGGCATTGGCTTCTACAGCTTAGTTAACTGTTCACTAAAATTCCTAGGTCCTTTTCCATGTCAGATTACCCAGTGCTTTACCATTTAGTATGTATTGGTGACTTGCATTATTCCTTCCCATATGCATAACCTTACATTTGTCAGTGTGAAACCTCATCTGCCACTTTTCTGACCAAGCCTCTGTAAGAAATATAGGCCTGGGTCAAAATGGCTGCCTGCATATTGAGTCAACATGGCGTCCATGGGCTCATCAGTATGCATGGGCACACTGTTTACATGTGGCGTTGCTTCAAGGGACTCACAGTCTGGTGTTTTCTTACATATGTTAAACTAGGGGTGAGGACAGCTGTTTTCTCGTTATTGGTTGCAAATGAGGATGTCTCCAACCTGATAATAGAGTCAGGATGTCCATTGTGAGCAACTGCCTTCATTTGAGAATGTGAGAACCTAAGATTTCCTGATCAGGAACAAGACTGGGCAACTGCTCATTGGTGGAGAGTAGACCAGATTGGGGTATAATAATAGGGGTTGGACGGGAGGAACAGAAAAAAAGAACACACAGGGAGGAACACACAGGAGGGACACACAGGAGGAAGACAGGAAGGAGAAGCTGTGGGCAGGAGGCTGGAGACTGAGGAGAGGCAGTGGGCAAAGAGGCCTGGTGTGGTAACTATATTGTTATATTATTGGTTATGTGTAATATTTGGTAACTGTAATATTGAAGTTTGTGTTCATTGTATTGTATTAATATATAGTATTTCTTTCTGTACCCTTCATTTGTCCCATATCAGTTCATTAACAGCTCCATAAACTACATTTCTCAGTATACAATATACCCGTTTTTATACACTCGCTCGTGTTTCTCATTTATTGCACCTAAACTACGAATCTAACCCAGTAAGAGGGTGGGGATTATATATATTTCTATATTTATTTATAGTTATATATATAATCAAAATTTCTTACACCTCCAGTCTATCCAGATCCTGCTGTAGCAGTGCACTGTCCTCCTCTGTGTCAATTACTTTACACAGTTTAGTGTCATCTGCAAAAATTGATATTTTACTATGCAAACCTTCTACAATATCATTAATAAATATATTGAAGAGAATAGGACCCAATACAGACCCCTGTGGTACCCCACTAGTGACAGTGACCCAATCTGAGTATCTACCATTAATAACCACCCTCTGTTTTCTATCACTGAGCCAGTTACTTACCCACATACAGACATTTTCTCCCAGGCCAAGCATTCTCATTTTGTATACTAACCTTTTATGTGGTACCATGTCAAACGCTTTGGAGAAGTCCAAATATACGACATCCATTGAGTCGCCGCGGTCAAGTCTAGAACTTACCTCCTCATAGAAACTGATTAAATTGGTTTGACATGACCGATCCCTCATGAAGCCATGCTGATACGGAGTTATTTGCTTATTTTCATTGAGGTACTCCAAGATAGCATCTCTCAGAAAACCTTCAAACAGTTTACCCACAACAGAAGTTAAACTTACCGGCCTATAGTTTCCAGGCTCTGTTTTTGGACCCTTTTTGAATATTAGCACCACATTTGCTATGCGCCAATCCTGTGGAACACTCCCTGTCAGTATAGAGTCCTTAAATATCAGAAATAAGGGTCTGTCAATGACATTACTTAATTCTCTTAGGATACGGGGGTGTACGCCATCCGGTCCTGGTGATTTGTCTATTTTAATATTTTTAAGACGTTGCTGTACCTCTTCCTGGGTCAGAGAGGACACTTTTAAAGGGGAATTTACTTTTATACTCTGCATTTCATCTGACAGTTTATTTTCCTCAGTGAATACAGTGGAGAAAAAGTTATTTAGTAGCTTCGCTTTCTCCTCATCGCTCTCTGCAACTCCCCCCTCATTACTCTGTAAGGGGCCGACACCTTCAGGTTTATACTTTTTAGTATTTATATAATTGAAGAACATTTTAGGGTTAGTTTTACTCTCTTTGGCGATTAATCTCTCGGTCTCTAGTTTGGCTGCTTTTATTTGTCTTTTACATATTCTATTTTTTTCCTTATAGTTTTTCAATGCTTCCTCGCTCTTCTCCTGTTTTAGTGATTTAAATGCTTTCTGTTTGTCATTTATTGCTTTCTTTATAGCTCTATTTATCCACATTGGTTTTTTCTTGTTCCTTAACCTTTTATTCCCATAAGGTATGTACCTCTCACAATTAGATATTAGGATGCTTTTAAAAATCTCCCATTTTGTGGCTGTATTTTTATTTTTGAGGACTTTGTCCCAGTTAGTTAGGCCTATGGCCTCTCTTAGTTGGCTAAATTTAGCTTTTTTGAAGTTTGGTATTTTTGTTCCTCCCTGAAGAAACACTTTTGAATGACAGTTGGAATGTTATTATGTTATGGTCACTGTTTCCCAGGTGTCCCCCAACCTGCACATCTGTTATTCTGTCAGGTCTATTGGTTAATACTAAGTCCAGTATGGCCGTCCCTCTAGTCGGGTCCTGAACCAGTTGGGAAAGGTAATTGTCTTTGGTTATCGCCCAGAACCTGTTTCCTTTATGAGATATACAGGTTTCAGTTTCCCAGTCTATATCTGGGTAGTTGAAGTCCCCCATAATAACAACCTCATTATGATTTGCCGCCTCGTCTATTTCGTTTAGAAGTAGATTTTCTGTGGTCTCTGATATATTGGGTGGTTTATAATAAACCCCTATTAGTATTTTATTATTGTTTTTGGCTCCATTTATTTCTACCCACAGTGACTCCACATCTTCATGTCCCTCACTTATATCTTCTCGCAGTGTGGGCTTTAGACAGGACTTTACATAAAGGCAGACCCCTCCCCCTCTCCAGTTTTGACGATCCTTTCTAAAAAGATTGTAACCCTGTACGTTAACTGCCCAGTCATAGCTATCATCCAGCCATGTCTCAGTTACTCCCACTATGTCATAGTCCTCCTCACACATCACTAATTCCAGTTCACCAGTTTTATTAGCTAGGCTTCTGGCATTAGTGTACATACAATTAAGAGGTTGATGTATATTTCTTACCCTACACCTTTCCTTCTGATCTGTTCTAGTTCCTCCTTCCATTCCTCCCCCAGTTCTATTACCTTGCCCCAGGTCTCTATCTGCACTATCTTCCCCATCTATAATGTAGTTACCCTCCCCCCCAAGTCCCTAGTTTAAACACTCCTCCAGTCTTCTAGCCATCTTCTCCCCCAAAACAGCTGCCCCTTCCCCATTGAGGTGTAGCCCATCCCTACTGTAGAGCCTGTAGCCAACAGAGAAGTCGGCCCAGTTCTCCAAGAACCCAAATCCCTCCTGCCTACACCAGTTCTTGAGCCACTTGTTTACCTCCCTAATCTCCCACTGCCTTTCTTGTGTGGCTCGTGGTACAGGCAGTATTTCGGAAAACACTACCTTGGAGGTCCTTGCCCTAAGCTTATGCCCTAAATCCCTAAAATCATTTTTAAGGACGCTCCCCCTACCTCTAACTTTGTCATTGGTACCGATATGGACCATGACTGCTGGATCTTCTCCAGCCCCTCCCAGTAATCTGTCAACCCGATCCGCGATGTGCCGAACTCGAGCGCCTGGAAGGCAGCACACCATCCGACGATCCCAGTCTTTGTGACAAATTGCCCTCTCTGTACCCCTAATAATTGAGTCGCCCACTACCAGCACCTGTCTGGCCTGCCCTGCTCTCCTGGCCCCCTGTTTACTGGAGCTGACATTCCCCTGACTGGCAGAGGAAGTGTCCGGCTTCAGCAGTGCTATCCCTGAAGTAACATCCCCCTCATCTGCCAAACTTGCAAACTTGTTGGGGTGTGTCAGATCAGGGCTAGCCTCCCTGGCACTTTTCCCTCTAACCCGCTTTCTAACTGTTACCCAGCTAGCTAACTCACTTTCCTGAGCCTCCTCACTACCACCCTCCCCCACATCTACCCCATAGAGTGCTTTCTCACTGAGCAGCAAACTCTTTTCCAAATTGTCAGTGCTTCTCAGCGTTGAAATTCGCCCGGTTAGATACACGATGTGCGATTCCAAGCGGACAATTTGCTCACATTTTGAACAAATATATGCACCCTTAAACGGCTGTTCCAGGAATGCATACATCAGACAAGATGTGCACTGGACTGCGCTGTCAATGATGGAAGCCATTCTAATGGGGATTACAGAAGCAAAAGCGAAATAATACAAAACAATGATATGGAAAGACTTACTGTAGTCCCTTTTAAAGTTCCCGAATCTGAAGTCATGTAATCTAAAGTCACACACTTAATTCAACCACACACTCAAAAGTCAAACACGCGAACGCTCAAACTCGTGTATTATCTCTGCTTTTATAAGTGGGAAACGCAAACCAGTCTGGTTTTTTTCCTCTGGATTCAAAGGACTGAACTGCCCACAAGACTGGCTATTTAACTTCTCCTAATTAGATAGCCACACCCTAATTACTCACCTGTGCAGCACCCTGGAGAAGGAAGAGAAAGGAGAAAAAAAAATAGTGCAATCACGTTTACTCTCAGCTGCTATGCAATAAACCTGGCAGCAAAAGCAAGTCACAGTGTATAAGCTAGACTACACTGCTCTGACTTGGTTCAGAGTACAATAAAGTCAGGCACAGCCACTCAGCAATGCAACAAATAAATTAGCTCTCACAGATACTCCCTCACGTAATCTAAAGTCACACACTTAATTCAACCACACACTTAAAAGTCAAACACAGGATGTAGTAAGAAGCAAGGAAAAAAATCCAAATGGAGTGGAATTGGGGGAAAAAAACGCAATTCGGCCACACTTTTACAGGTTTTTTTTATACGGTGTTCGCTATATGGTAAAATTAACTTATGCTCTTCGTTCTCCAGGTCATAAATCCTGTGATACCACATATGTTTAGTTTTTCTTGCATTTTAATACTGAAAAAAAATGTGAAAAATATTTTTTTTCTTTTCATCGCAATATTCTGACCACCATAACTTTTTATAGTTAAGTCTATAGAGATGTGTGGGGTCTCATTCTTTGCGGAATGATCTGTACTTTTTGGAGTATGACTTTTTGATCACTTTTTATTCAATTTTTTGGGGAGATAAAGTGATGAAAAACTGTGAATTGGCCTTTTTTTTTTTTTACATTACGCCATTCACCATATGGAATAACTTTTATATATTTTAACAGTACGAGTTTTACGTTTTACGTTTTTGAATGTGGAAATGCCCATAATGTTATTTTTTTTAAATTGTTTTTGATTTTGATTTTGGGGGAAGGGGGTGATTTGAATTTGTATATTTTTTATATTTTTCAAAACTTTTTTTTTTTATTGTTAGGCCCACAAGTGGACCACAACTTGCAATGATCATATTGCAACTTGAAATTACTATATCCCAGTTCAGTGCTGCCACCTGCTGGCCTGAACTGGGATATACTAATAATGAGCCTGGAAGCCCAGTAAGGCTCATTATCAGAACAGGGCACTTTCCCCAATCTCCGTCAGGGGAAAGCGTGCCTGACTCGGAAGCACACACTTCTGGGTTTTAGCCAAATTTGACCATGGATTCGTTCTGCTCTTGTACATGTACGATGGATGTTGAAAACAGGGTTAAACACAGAATACAGCTAGTTTAGTGTCAGGGAGAGTTTAGTGAGACAAAGAGAGAGGTACAGGAGAGGAGGCAGTGTAGTTTGTCTCTGTGTAACTCAGTCAGGCTGCTAGCCATTTTCAGTGAATATTGCAGCAGCTTTTAAAGCTATACCACTCATTTTTATTAACCTCTTCCTGACATGAGCCATTAATGTAATGCCAATCACATTTAACCCCTCAGATGCTGTAGTCAATTGCAACCACGATTCTGAGAAAGCTTTCCCTGGGAACACTGTGCTCCAGGGGCCCAAAAGGCCCCCCCGCATGGCGATCAAGAGAGCAATTTGGTTGCTATGGCAAACTCGGGCCCCTTGAAGGATCTGAGGCCTGCCATAGCAATGCTTCTATGAAGCTCTGCCTGTGGCATAGCGAATCTCCCATACACTGTAATTTACTTAGGTTTATGGAAGAAGAAGGATCTGATGATCTCTAAGGAGACTTAAAATAAGTGTGAAAAAAGTAAAAAAAAGTTTTTAAAAATATACAAAAAAAAATTAAATCACACCATTTCCCTATATTACAAATAAAAATAACTAATAAAAAATAAATATCCTAGGTATCTCCACATCCCAAAATGCTTCCCTGTCCCTGCTGAAGAAAAGCATCCCCACAACATGAAGCTGCCACCACTATGTTTCACGGTGGGGATGGTGTGTTCAGGGTGAAGTGTTAATTTTCCACCACACATAGCATTTTGCAATTAGACCAAAGAGTTCAACTTTGGTCTCATCTAACCAGAGCACCTTCTTCCACATGTTTGCGGTGTTCCCTACATGGTTTGTTGCAAACTGCTAACAGGACTACTTATGACTTGCTTTCAGAAATGTCTTTCTTCTTGCCACTCTTCCATAAAGGTCACATTTAGGGAGTACACAACTAATAGCTGTCCTGTGGACAGATTCTCCCAATTGAGCTGTGGATCTCTGCAGCTCCTCCAGAGTGACCATGGCTGCTTCTGCAATTAGTGTTTTCCTTTCCTGGTCTGTCACTTTAGTTGGACAGCCATGTTTTGGTAGGTTTGAGGTTGTGCCATACTCCATCCATTTTCAGATGGTGGATTGAACAGTGAGCCATGAGATGTTCAGAGCTTGGGACATTTTTATACCCTAATCCTACTTTACACTTCTCTACAACGTTATCCTTGACCTGTCTGGTGTGTTCCTTAGTTTTCATGATGCTGTTTGATCACTAATGTTCTCTAACAAAACTCTGAGGTCTTCACAGGACAGCTGTAGTTATACTGAGAATACACTACCGTTCAAAAGTTTGGGGTCACCCAGACAATTTTGTGTTTTCCATGAAAACTCACACTTTTGTTTATCAAATGAGCTGCAAAATGAATAGAAAATATAGTCAAGACATTGACAAAGTTAGAAATAATGATTTTTTAAAAAAATAATTTTCTCCTTTAAACTTTGCTTTCGTCAAAGAATGCTCCATTTGCAGCAATTACAGCATTGCAGACCTTTAGCATTCTAGCTGTTAATTTGCTGAGGTAATCTGGAGAAATATCACTCCATGCTTCCAGAAGCCCCTCCCACAAGTTGGATTGGTTTGATGGGCACTTTTTGCGAACCATACGGTCAAGCTGCTCCCACAACAGCTCAATGGGGTTGAGATCTGGTGACTACGCTGGAGACTGCATTACAGATAGAATACCAGCTGCCTGCTTCTTCCCTAAATAGTTCTTGCAAAATTTGATGGTGTGCTTTGGGTCATTGTCCTGTTGTAGGAGGAAATTGGCTCCAATCAAGCGCTGCCCACAGGGTATGGCATGGCGTTGCAAAATGGAGTGATAGCCTTCCTTATTCAAAATCCCTTTTACCTTGTACAAATCTCCCACTTTACCAGCACCAAAGCAACCCCAGACCATCACATTACCTCCACCATGCTTGACAGATGGCGTCAGGCACTCTAGCAGCATCTTTTCAGTTGTTCTGCGTCTCACAAATGTTCTTCTGTGTGATTCAAACACCTCAAACTTCGATTTGTCTGTCCATAACACTTTTTTCCAATCTTCCTCTGTCCAATGTCCATTTTCTTTTGCCCATATTAATCTTTTCCTTTTATTAGCCAGTCTCAGATATGGCATTTTCTTTGCCACTCTGCCCTGAAGGCCAGCATCCAGGAGTTGCCTCTTCACTGTAGACGTTGACACTGGCATTTTTCGGGTACTATTTAATGAAGCTGCCAGTTGAGGACCTGTGAGGCGTCTATTTCTCAAACTAGAGACTCTAATGTACTTGTCTTGTTGCTCAGTTGTGCAGCGGGGCCTCCCACTTCTCTTTCTACTCTGGTTAGAGCCTGTTTGTGCTGTCCTCTGAAGGGAGTAGTACACACCGTTGTAGGAAATCTTCAGTTTCTTGCTAATTTCTTGCATGGAATAGCCTTCATTTCTAAGAAAAAGAATAGACTGCCGAGTTTCACATGAAAGTTCTCTTTTTTCTGGCCATTTTGAGAGTTTAATCGAACCCACAAATGTAATGCTCCAGATTCCCAACTAGCTCAAAGGAAGGTCAGTTTTATAGCTTCTCTCTATATGTTTTCAGCTATGCTAACATACTTGCACAAGGGTTTTCAAGGGGTTTCTAAACATCCATTAGCCTTCTTACACAGTTAGCAAACACAATGTACCATTAGAACACTGGAGTGATGGTTGCTGGAAATGGGCCTCTATACACCTATGTAGATATTGCATTAAAAACCAGATGTTTGCAGCTAGAATAGTCATTTACCACATTAACAATGTATAGAGTGTATTTCTGATTAATTTAATGTTATCTTCATTGAAAAAACTGTGCTTTTCTTTAAAAAATAATGAAATTTCTAAGAGACCCTAAACTTTTGAACGGTAGTGTAAATAACACACAGGTGGACCTTACTTACTAATTAGTTGATTTCTGAAGGCAATTGATCACACTGGATTTTATTTAGGGGTATAAGATTACAGGTGGCTGAATACAAATGCACGCCACACTTTCCAGATTTTTATTTATTAAAAATTTTGAAAACCGTGTATAATTTTCTTTTCACTTCACACATACTTGCTACTTTGTGTTGTTCTATCACATAAAATCCCAATAAAATATGCTCAGACTATTTTGAGATGCTCAGCATAGTCTTTCTGTTGATAAGGTGTGTGAGAACAGTCAGGGTTTGGACTGCCATTGGGGAGGAGGTTCAGGTGGAGGCAGGGGGACCTGATAGCTGAAATGCATAGCTGTGTTGGTGGTGGTAGTAGTATGGCCAATTGTAGGCATGATGGTTGCAGTAAAGCCACTGGTAGCTGTTGGAACTTGTGGCAAAAACAGAGGAAGAATTGTGAAAGGGCCAAGAAGCCCATGATGATGACCACAGCCTGATAAAAATGGTGAGATATGAGGACGACTATTGTGTGTTGGACAGGGCCTGGAAACCAGATTGGGTGATGAGAAGGAGGTGACAGTAGATAAGTAAGAAAAAATGCAAGTAAAAAATGCAAGGGCCACATCTGCTTCTATTATGGTCAGATCAGGGAACTAGTGATGCCGCTGGTAATGTTCTTGCAGGTACAAAACGTGTCATACCTAGCCTAAGCTCAGCTGCTGGTGGCTCTGTGTGGTTACCTGTGCCTGCACACAAAACCATTCTGCGTGCAAGATCTGTAGGATGAAAATAAGCTGTGGGCCTTCAAACACAAACGTAGACACCATGGCTTTATTGCAGCACATGAGGAGGCATCACTAGATACAGTTGAAAAATAAAACTGCCCAGGAATCATAACATGATTGTAATTCTTCTCTTACTCTTCATTTTTTGCAGCTTTGTTTTTAAAGTTATAGCTTTGTTTTTAAAGTTATAGCTTTGTTTTTAAAGTTATAGAATCAAATGCCGAAGATCTTCACCAATTTTCGTAATTCTCATAAAAATTAAGGGAGGGTGCACTGTGCAAATGAAGCAACCGCTCCATTCACCTCTGTGGGACTGCTGGAAATAGCTGAGCTGGTGTTTACCTCTTATGGGAACTCCCATAAAAATTACTTCTGCCCATTTTCTATAAATTGACCCTCCACCGCCTGACCTGACTTGTGCCTGATGTCTCTTGACCCCATGGGTCAGCTGTCAATCATACAGAGACTATTTCAGGAGGTAGCAGCCTGGTGGTTTTCCTACAGCAAAGTCTATATTGCTCTATATTGCTGTATAAGGGTTAAAGGGTGAAAACCAGGGGACTGCCAGGATACCACTCTTAAGAGTATCCTAAAGTCATATCTGTTGGTTGACACAGCAGATCCACACCCACTATGTAACAGCGCCAAGCATCAGAAAATGGATATGCACTGCATGAACAACCAGGATTAGTTCTACTTGAATTGTGCCCTTTCACCAGCACATATGCTCTTCCCTGGACTTCAGGGCAGGCAGGTTGGAAACTCTCTAAGTAAAAGAAAAACTGTCTCCAATTACTAAGTACTAATTACTGTTACCAATAGCAAAAAATCAAAGTAAATATTTCACTCATACACTCATTTTAAAAAATGGAAGTCATGCAGCAAATGTGCAGTATTTTACAGGAAAGTGGATGAGATTTAAATCTCATTCACACATTGTGTAAGAAATACACAGAGGAAATTGACTTGCAGTGTGGATTTATGCTCTAGATTTCCATAACAGATTTCACCTTTGGAATATATAGGGTAAAATCCATAGGAAATTATGCCGTATAAAGTCATTCTGTGGGGCCACATCCTTTCCTATCTACACAATATTCACAATAAAATGCGCTTTGATGGGTATCTAAATATTAGGATTCTTTTATGAACTTACCATGCTCACTCAACAGATGCACCTCTCGCTTCTAAATCAGCAATAGTTTAAAAAACTACAACTGTAACAATTTTGACTTGTGAATCTATATATTGTATTATGACTACTGTATGAAAATATGAAATGAAGCTTGTAAGTCCAAGTTATATATTGTAGCTCCTCTCAGTTGTGATAATTTCATCTGGAAGGGTTATATCCAATTGAAATGTTATGGGGGAAGGGGGTCCCAGAGGTCAGCCACCCATCGATAATAAAGTAATGGTGTTCTTAGAAAGAAGGTGACTGCAGTGTTGGTATAGAGCTGTATCCCCATCACTGTGTTTTGCTGCACAGAGGCACACCAGCCACCCACTATGCAGGGAACTGCTGTGTTCCTTTTAGTTTTCAGTTGCCGCTGATGTGCCATAACTTTACAAGATGGTAATACAAGAATACTCTGCTTTTTCTACTTTCTACTCTATATTCTGTTATCAAGCTTGATCAGCACAGTTTTCTGCTATCAACATTACATATAGAAATCATGAATCAATAAATGGCAATAACAAGAGGCAGAGCAACAAAATCCCCTTTATCTGATATCACTGCCAAAAATAAGCAAATTGTTAGGCTATTCTAGATCTAAATTACACTTTTCTAGATCCTTAAATTACACTTTACCACAGCATAATAAATGTCCATGTTATAATCAGCAACTGGTCAATACTGGCCGAGTTACTCAGAGTGGTTTCTGGCAATGGTAACATGGGATCATATACATACATATGTTATTGACATAAACTGGATATTCATTGGTGGGAAAACAAAACTACCAGTCAGTTCTAGCTCAGGCTGCATGCAATTAGGGGTCAAAGTTCATTGAAACCAAATAGCATTGCCAGGAGGTAGAAAACTGCCATAATAGGTTATATGGGCTGCACTGTTCTCCTCACTGATAAATAAGTCTGGCACTTCTGTAAGTAAAGGTCTCTTATATAACAGAAAAGCAAAGTTTTTTAGGAGAGTTTACTGGGAAGTGATTTGCAAAGATATTAAATAGACTAAGAAAGAAATATAGAAATAAGAAGGAACTGTGCGCTTCAGGGGCACCAGTCTGAGACCTGGTCATGAGGTAAGCCTCATTGCCTAAACAATTGGCTTTTAAGCCATTTGAGCATTCTTTCCGTGCACTCACAGTAACAGTTAAAATCATTATAAACAAAAAGATTATGTTGTCTAGAACATCATTACTGTTTCCAATATTTAAACCATTTTCCCTGGGACTGACATTCCCCTTGTGTCGGAGGAAGGTGGGGGCTAGTGGATGTCATATAACACTGCCCTTTCAGACGTTTAAAAACCAAAAACAAATAATCTTTATTAAATAGACTGGATAAAATGGAGGAAAAACACGGCCCCTAATAACGGGGTCTCAGGGGCAGAAAACACCACTGAGTGGGGATGGTCAGTATATGAGATCAAAAGATGAGTGGTGTTGTCACCATATATAAATCGCCCTTCAGCCTATACTGACCCCCACAATGTGAACATTGGCTAATGAAAACAAACCACCTAACAGTGGCCAAAATAAACCTGTCTCCCTGATACTCACTCCTGGAGTAGACCAGCAAGTGAATAGAAGACTGGGGCTTTAGTTTGGTTGTCACAATTACCCCAGTGGCACAAGGAGACAGATTATGACCATTCACCCCAAGTAGGGAAATGAGGCCAACGCCAAATAGTGGCGCAGTGATCCCCATGTTGACTGTAGCGTCCACCCTAACATAGGATCAAATGCCAAAATTCCCAAATAGGGTTAGTTTGGGGTGAAGGAAGCGCTACTATGCAGGTCCCTAACTCATGTCCTGTACCCTAATCCGCTCTACGCGTTTCACCCATTGCTGGGACTCATCAGGAGCCAGGTATAATATGGACCAGGACAGACAAACATGTACGCTGACCGCTTCTGATGTTGAAGCGTCAGCATCGGCGCTCATATGGCCGTGAAGCGGCCGCCGCTTCCAGCCACTTAAATCAGACAAACCCCACCTCCTTAGGCGGCGCTACTCGAGGGGAACGGCCAGTGAAAGGCAGGGGGGCGCGGCTCACACAATCAAACCCCGCCCATCAGAGACCACTTCCAGATGACAGAGGAGACGCCGCAAATACCGAGGGAATCACAGCGGCTTATACAAAGGAAAGCGTGAGGTATTCAACACAGGAATACAAATAAGAGGCTCACTTGGATTGTTATACAGTGCATTAATAAAAATTATGTATATGAATCATTAATCAAAGTATACTTAGTACAATGTGATCAACCAAGTAACAAACATAAGGGTGTCACGGAGATGACATACACATAGTTATGGCATTTATACACAAGGGACAATCGCTGACAAAACACTAGTGTCATGTAATAAATAAGGAACAGCAATGACCTAATCAGAAATAGGTACCCGCTTCCGTGAGTGTGACAGCATATACAAGAAATGGTAAACCCCGTAGACATACAGGGGAAACAGAGGCGCGGGTGACAAAAAGCCCCAATCTAGGGCATGCCCTGGGTCGAACCAAACCAACCACATGATAGGCACTAAAAAGCATATGACAAGTCAGTGCAAGATTATAAAAAAACATACAAAGGAAATGTGCTCATTCAGACCCTCTGGACATACTGTACGCAGCCGAAATGTCCACTGGGCCTCCTTCTGAAGTAATCTCTTGTCAAAGTTGCCACCTCGAGGTGACTTGAGTACCACTTCAATCCCCTGGCATTTGATCATTTTGGATGGATTCAACTGACATGAAGCCACATGTTGGGCCACAGGGGTATCTGACCCTTTTCTGATATCACTGAGATGTTCGCCAATACGTCTCCTAAATTCCCTAAGAGTCTTACCGACATGTAAAAAATGTATATATATACAGGTGCGCACACTCGTTATTGTAGCTGGATGGAATGTCAGTAGAATAGTATATTAAAAAAGAACATTTATTAAACATAAAAAACAATAGCAGCAAATATGAGAAGTATGACAATGAAAAGTAAAACAATGAAAATGAATTATATATCCGCTGGTAGCACAGGACGTGGAATGATAAGAGTGACTTCTCCTTAATCAGTGCAGTATATCCAATACACAGGTATAGTTTAAACCAGTTAATTCAACAGTGGAGTCATATATCAACGCTATTCACAACCTGCTAAATAGATGTCTCCATAGCGAACATAATAGTCATATGCAGGTGGGTAGTTGGCACATAAGCCGCAACTGGTGGTATAAGTATTCACAACTCGCCAGATATAATGTATATAGCGATGTTTTCAACACACCGCTGGTTGGATATTCAATTGCAGGTGAGTAACGCAGTATTCAACACACAGCTAATTGGATATTCGATTTGTAGGTAAGTAATTGACACAGAAACCGCAACCAGCGGTATAGATACTCACAGCCAGCCAGATATAAGTTCACAGAGACTGCGTATAATGGCGTTAGTACTCACAACCGATCAGATAAGATGTTAGAGCAGGAGCTGTAAGTGTCGGCGTGTCAATAGTCCGGGTCCCGGAGCAGTAATAGCGTGTGATGTCAGTGATCACGTGATCGCATCACCCTGCAATCAGCTGACTTCTCTGGCAGGTCCTGAAAGGTCCTTCAAAGTGAAAGGTATATAGAGTAAGGACTCGGTATCCTGGTAAGTTGGTTGTTTGCGGCAAGTTGGTCACCTTCATATAGGACAATAGCAGATGGGTCCGGACCCCACAAAATGTATTTGTCCTAATATCCTAGACGCGTTTCTGGGCCCTGGCTCCTTCCTCAGTAGGTATTAACAAAACTCTGCCACATCCCACTTATTTATAGTCATTCAGGACCAATCCAGAGAAAGCCCTTCAATTTAGTCTTGAACCAGCTCAAAGAAGTGGAATGGATCCTCATCACTTCTATTCTATAATATTAACTCTTGTGTTTCCTTTGTATTCTCAATACATTTTCATCATCTCATATTTTATGCGTTATAGTCATCCATTGTATATATCTAATCCAATAAGTTACATACATTCTAGAAATATATATTTCTCATAGAAGTATATTGTAAAATAAATATAAAATTTCATTATCAAACTTCTAAAAAATGTCATTATCAAACTTCTAAAGAAAAAAAAATAAAAATTTCTAAAAAAAAATAAAAAAATTAAAAATTGTTCCTGAAGTATATGAGGGATATCCCGGGAAGAGGAGGAACCCATGTCGACTGTACAACGGCATGGGTACCCCATCGTCCCGAGATACCCCACTATAAAAATCCAAATAATTCCATATCTGCATTTAGCCCAGATGGGACCAATGTCTCAAAATCAAAAATTCTCTTGGATTCTACACGGGACATACTACCCACGTGATTACCGCCTCTCCAATGAGGTTTCACTGTTTCAATTGCTGTGTATATCAGATGCTTTGGATCTTTATTGTGACATACTTTAAAGTGTTTTGACACTGTATGCGTGTCTATACCATTCCTGATATTTCTTATATGTTCTGATATCCTTTTCTTTAGAGTCCGCTTGGTCCTACCTATGTACTGATTTTTGCAGGTACATTGCATCATATATATAACGTTACTCGAATTACAAGACAGAAATTCACGAATCTGCCATCTAAATCCATTTTTTGTGGAAATTACCCATTCATAGAAAAACTGAATGGGTAATTTCCACAAAAAATGGATTTAGATGGCAGATTCGTGAATTTCTGTCTTGTAATTCGAGTAACGTTATATATATGATGCAATGTACCTGCAAAAATCAGTACATAGGTAGGACCAAGCGGACTCTAAAGAAAAGGATATCAGAACATATAAGAAATATCAGGAATGGTATAGACACGCATACAGTGTCAAAACACTTTAAAGTATGTCACAATAAAGATCCAAAGCATCTGATATACACAGCAATTGAAACAGTGAAACCTCATTGGAGAGGCGGTAATCACGTGGGTAGTATGTCCCGTGTAGAATCCAAGAGAATTTTTGATTTTGAGACATTGGTCCCATCTGGGCTAAATGCAGATATGGAATTATTTGGATTTTTATAGTGGGGTATCTCGGGACGATGGGGTACCCATGCCGTTGTACAGTCGACATGGGTTCCTCCTCTTCCCGGGATATCCCTCATATACTTCAGGAACAATTTTTAATTTTTTTATTTTTTTTTAGAAATTTTTTTTTTTTTTTCTTTAGAAGTTTGATAATGACATTTTTTAGAAGTTTGATAATGAAATTTTATATTTATTTTACAATATACTTCTATGAGAAATATATATTTCTAGAATGTATGTAACTTATTGGATTAGATATATACAATGGATGACTATAACGCATAAAATATGAGATGATGAAAATGTATTGAGAATACAAAGGAAACACAAGAGTTAATATTATAGAATAGAAGTGATGAGGATCCATTCCACTTCTTTGAGCTGGTTCAAGACTAAATTGAAGGGCTTTCTCTGGATTGGTCCTGAATGACTATAAATAAGTGGGATGTGGCAGAGTTTTGTTAATACCTACTGAGGAAGGAGCCAGGGCTCCGAAACGCGTCTAGGATATTAGGACAAATACATTTTGTGGGGTCCAGACCCATCTGCTATTGTCCTATATGAAGGTGACCAACTTGCCGCAAACAACCAACTTACCAGGATAACGAGTCACTACTCTATATACCTTTCACTTTGAAGGACCTTTCAGGACCTGCCAGAGAAGTCAGCTGATTGCAGGGAGATGCGATCACGTGATCACTGACATCACACGCTATTACTGCTCCGGGACCCGGACTATTGACACGCCGACACTTACAGCTCCTGCTCTAACATCTTATCTGATCGGTTGTGAGTACTAACACCATTATACGCAGTCTCTGTGAACTTATATCTGGCTGGCTGTGAGTATCTATACCGCTGGTTGCGGTTTCTGTGTCAATTACTTACCTACAAATCGAATATCCAACTAGCTGTGTGTTGAATACTGCGTTACTCACCTGCAATTGAATATCCAACCAGCGGTGTGTTGAAAACATCGCTATATACATTATATCTGGCGAGTTGTGAATACTTATACCGCCAGTTGCGGCTTATGTGCCAACTACCCACCTGCATATGACTATTATGTTCGCTATGGAGACATCTATTTAGCAGGTTGTGAATAGCGTTGATATATGACTCCACTGTTGAATTAAATGGTTTAAACTATACCTGTGTATTGGATATACTGCACTGATTAAGGAGAAGTCACTCTTATCATTCCACGTCCTGTGCTACCAGCGGATATATAATTCATTTTCATTGTTTTACTTTTCATTGTCATACTTCTCATATTTGCTGCTATTGTTTTTTATGTTTAATAAATGTTCTTTTTTAATATACTATTCTACTGACATTCCATCCAGCTACAATAACGAGTGTGCGCACCTGTATATATATACATTTTTTACATATTGTTCTGGATATAGGTGGTCCAGTAGGAGCGGCACCTCAATATATTTTCTAATTCCTTTATGTGAGCCTCCTCTTACTATTATGTTAAAGTCTTACCGACATATTGCTTGCCACAAACACATGTAATAAGGTACACCAGACCCGTTGACCTACAATTGATGAATGAGCGGATCTGATAGGTCATGCATGTAGTGGTGCTGGTAAATGTATTGCCACCAAGAATGGAGCTGCAAGTAATACACCCCGCACAGCGGAATGTCCCTTTAATGCCATGTCTGAGCCAGTTCGTGGAAGATATAGTTGGTGATTGAAACAGGCTGTGAACCAGCCTGTCTTTGAGGTTGCGGCCCCTACGGTAAGTAATAAGGGGGCGCTCACCAACAAGATGACCTACATCTGGATCGGCTCAGAGTATGCCCCAATACCGTGACAATAAGTCATGAACTTCCATATGAATATCATCATATGTAGCAATGATGCGTATGGTCTCATCATTTTGTGAGCAGGCCCTAGGTATCAGGAGGTTATCTCGATTAGTTGCCATAGAGTGATGATATGCTTCTGACAACACCTGTTGTGGATAACCCCTGTCACGGAATCTCCTCCTAAGGTCCGCTGCCGCCTCCTGGAAGTCTGAGAGATTGGAGCAATTCCTCCGCAATCTTAAATCTTGCCCCTTCGGGATCCCCCGTTTAAGGGCCATGGGGTGACAGCTGTTCCATTGCAAGAGGCTATTTGTAGCCGTTTCTTTGCGGAAAAGGCACGTGCCTATCATTCCGTGCTGATCTTTGAAAATATTCAGATCTAAGAAGGTAATATTAGAGGAATGAATTTCCACAGTAAAGAACAGTCCCAGGTCATTAGAATTGAGAAAAGTAACAAACTTATTAAATTCCTCCCGACTGCCAGACCATAGAATGAGTATATCATCTGTATAACGTGCCCACAGGTGGATGCATTCCAACCACCCGTGGGCATCATCAGCAAAGACCACATTGCGTTCCCAGGTTGGCATAGGTGGGCGCACAAGGGCTACCCATCGCCACCCCCCTGAGCTGGTGGTAAACTCGACGGTCAAACAAAAAAACGTTGTGTTCCAAAATAAATTGTAACAAATCGCAGACCAAAGCATTATGGGCTCTCATGTGGATACCTCGCTGTTGTAAAAACGAGGCGACTGCTCCACACCCCTTGTCATGGGGGATGGAGCTGTAAAGCGCCTCTACGTCCAAACTGGCGAGTAATGTCTGTTCGTCCACATGAAGACCGACAAGTTTTTTAATTACGTCTATGGAATCCCTGGTGTATGACGGGAGAGCCTGGACAAACGGTCTTAGCACAGTGTTCACATAAATGCTTATATTGTGGGTGAGGCTGTCCACCACCACCTCAGTTTCCAATTTTCTCTGGTCAAAGAGGTAGGGCCAGGGGTAGAGGTGGTAGAGGTGGTAGATCGAGACGACCCTATTAGAGAGGGGGTTTATTTAGGGACCATTGTACCCGGGACAGGTTATGCGGAAAACCCAATAAATGCCCTCCCTTGCTCAGATACTATGAGAATTATTAACTTGTCTACAAGAATCATGTCTCCAGCTGAAATTAACCTACTGAGCAAAGGATTGTCATATGTTCCTACACATGCTTTTAATCTGTTTGATTGGGTCAAAGAACTTTTCCTCTTCACTCGCAAATTAAAGTGGAAAAAATTCTTTGCGACACATAATCACAGACAATGTATGGAGCTGGGCATTAACCCAGATGAACTCCCAGATGTCCGTCTGTTGGCGGATTTGATGGAAGAGAGTGCACGGGGGATTGGGGAAGACCCTTTTACTACATTAAAATCCCCATCGCAGAACAATCCCCCGATGGGTGAGGGCACACCTATGGACATTTTCTTTAAGGTTGTGGTAGATCAGCTACACTCATTGGTGGGTCATAGGAGTGGGACATGCAATCTCATTAAGGATGAGATTGACGCAATGTTGACCCTGGAGAGTGAATCCTCCATCATTATCAAACCATCGGATAAGGGAGGCCAATTGTGTCAGGCATGGACATCCTCACCCACAATATAAGCATTTATGTGGACACTGTGCTAAGACCGTTTGTCCAGGCTCTCCCGTCATACACCAGGGATTCCATGGACGTAATTAAAAAACTTCACGCTCTTCATGTGGACGAACAGACATTACTCGCCAGTTTGGACGTAGAGGCGCTTTACAGCTCCATCCCCCATGACAAGGGGTGTGGAGCAGTCGCCTCGTTTTTACAACAGCGAGGTATCCACATGAGAGCCCATAATGCTTTGGTCTGTGATTTGTTACAATTTATTTTGGAACACAACGTTTTTTTGTTTGACCGTCGCGTTTACCACCAGCTCAGGGGGGTGGCGATGGGTAGCCCTTGTGCACCCACCTATGCCAACCTCTACCTGGGCTGGTGGGAACACGATGTGGTCTTTGCTGATGATGCCCACGGGTGGTTGGAATGCATCCACCTGTGGGCACGTTATATAGATGATATACTCATTCTATGGTCTGGCAGTCGGGAGGAATTTAATAAGTTTGTTACTTTTCTCAATTCTAATGACCTGGGACTGTTCTTTACTGCGGAAATTCATTCCTCTAATATTACCTTCTTAGATCTGAATATTTTCAAAGATCAGCACGGAATGATAGGCACGTGCCTTTTCCGCAAAGAAACGACTACAAATAGCCTCTTGCAATGGAACAGCTGTCACCTCATGGCCCTTAAACGGGGGATCCCAAAGGGGCAATATTTAAGATTGCGGAGGAATTGCTCCAATCTCTCAGACTTCCAGGAGGCGGCAGCGGACCTTAGGAGGAGATTCCGTGACAGGGGTTATCCACAACAGGTGTTGTCAGAAGCATATCATCACTCTATGGCAACTAATCGAGATAACCTCCTGATACCTAGGGCCCGCTCACAAAATGATGAGACCATACGCATCATTGCTACATATGATGATATTCATATGGAAGTTCATGACTTATTGTCACGGTATTGGGGCATACTCTGAGCCGATCCAGATGTAGGTCATCTTGTTGGTGAGCGCCCCTTATTACTTACCGTAGGGGCCGCAACCTCAAAGACAGGCTGGTTCAAAGCCTGTTTCAATCACCAACTATATCTTCCACGAACTGGCTCAGACATGGCATTAAAGGGACATTCCGCTGTGCGGGGTGTATTGCTTGCAGCTCCATTCTTGGTGGCAATACATTTACCAGCACCACTACATGCATGACCTATCAGATCCGCTCATTCATCAATTGTAGGTCAACGGGTCTGGTGTACCTTATTAGGCTACTTTCACACTAGCGTTATGGAATTCCGGTATTGAGCTCCGTCATAGGGGCTCAATACCGGAATAAAACGCTTCCGTTTTGTCCCCATTCATTGTCAATGGGGACAAAACTGAACTGAAGACAACGGAATGCTCCTGAAAGCATTCCGTTCAGTCTTCAGACCGGAGAGCAAACCGCAACATGTTGCGGTTTGCTCTCCGTACTAGTTATCCGCACCTAAACGGATCCGGAATGACCCCCAATGCAAGTCAATGGGGACGGATCCGTTAGGTGTGGACACACTTGTAAACGGATCCGTCCTCCATTGACTTTCAATAGAGGTTATTCCGGATCCGTTTAAACGCTAATACAACCGGATCCGGAATTACGGATCCACAAGGTTGTATTACTCAGTACGGATCCGGCGGGTGAAGGGACCCGCCGGATCCGTACTAACGCTAGTGTGAAAGAGGCCTTACATGTGTTTGTGGCAAGCAATATGTCGGTAAGACTCTTAGGGAATTTAGGAGACGTATTGGCGAACATCTCAGTGATATCAGAAAAGGGTCAGATACCCCTGTGGCCCAACATGTGGCTTCATGTCAGTTGAATCCATCCAAAATGATCAAATGCCAGGGGATTGAAGTGGTACTCAAGTCACCTCGAGGTGGCAACTTTGACAAGAGATTACTTCAGAAGGAGGCCCAGTGGACATTTCGGCTGCGTACAGTATGTCCAGAGGGTCTGAATGAGCACATTTCCTTTGTATGTTTTTTTATAATCTTGCACTGACTTGTCATATGCTTTTTAGTGCCTATCATGTGGTTGATTTGGTTCGACCCAGGGCATGCCCTAGATTGGGGCTTTTTGTCACCCGCGCCTCTGTTTCCCCTGTATGTCTACGGGGTTTACCATTTCTTGTATATGCTGTCACACTCACGGAAGCGGGTACCTATTTCTGATTAGGTCATTGCTGTTCCTTATTTATTACATGACACTAGTGTTTTGTCAGCGATTGTCCCTTGTGTATGAATGCCATAACTATGTGTGTATCATCTCCGTGACACCCTTATGTTTGTTACTTGGTTGATCACATTGTACTAAGTATACTTTGATTAATGATTCATACTCATATACATAATTTTTGTTAATGCACTGTATAACAATCCAAGTGAGCCTCTTATTTGTATTCCTGTGTTGAATACCTCAGGATTTCCTTTGTATAAGCCGCTGTGATTCCCTCGGTATTTGCGGCGTCTCCTCTGTCATCTGGAAACGGTCTCTGATGGGCGGGGTTTGATTGTGTGAGCCGCGCCCCCCTGCCTTTCACTGGCCGTTCCCCTCAAGTAGCGCCGCCTAAGGAGGTGGGGTTTGTCTGATTTAAGAGGCTGGAAGTGGCGGCCGCTTCACGGCATTTGATCCTATGTTAGGATGGACGCTACAGTCAACATGGGGATCACTGCGCCACTATTTGGCGTTGGCCTCATTTCCCTACTTGGGGTGAATGGTCATAATCTGTCTCCTTGTGCCACTGGGGTAATTGTGACAACCAAACTAAAGCCCCAGTCTTCTATTCACTTGCTGGTCTACTCCAGGAGTGAGTATCAGGGAGACAGGTTTATTTTGGCCACTGTTAGGTGGTTTGTTTTCATTAGCCAATGTTCACATTGTGGGGGTCAGTATAGGCTGAAGGGCGATTTATATATGGTGACAACACCACTCATCTTTTGATCTCATATACTGACCATCCCCACTCAGTGGTGTTTTCTGCCCCTGAGACCCCGTTATTAGGGGCCGCGTTTTTCCTCCATTTTATCCAGTCTATTTAATAAAGATTATTTGTTTTTGGTTTTTAAACGTCTGAAAGGGCAGTGTTATATATTAGTATTTAAGACGTAGTTGACAATATTTTTCCACAGTGATTTATAGCTAGTGGATGTCACACAAAAATGTCTTCCTAGCACATACAGACACGTAAAAACCTTCTTTCAGTTATTTAAAGGGTCCCTGAATTTTCATAGAATTTTTAATATCTCCTTGCTGCAGGGGACGAAATCGAGACGGGCACATAGGCTTCTATTGAGTCTGTCTAGCTTCCTCTTCTATAGCAAGGAAAGAGAGAAAGATATACATGCACTACTCTCTCCTCTTTCTAGGGATTGGTAGGGGTCTCAGCACTTAGGCCCCCACTGATCAAAACGTTCGATACAGTGGCGTAGCTAGAGCTGACTGGGCCCCACAGCAAATTTTTGTGCGCCCCCCCCCCCATGACCCTCCTGGCATCGCATTTGTTCATATGTAATAGTGGGTTCACATCACGTTTTTCCTATCCGTTTGATATTGATAAAAAAGGTACCATATACAAATATGCAGCACACCATGTATTTGTATCCGGCAGAGTCCAGTACAAAAAATGCATATGTTAATGTATATGTTGTTTTACAATGGAACTGTATGGTTAACGGCCGCCACCATATGGATCAGTCTGAGGCATCTCTTAATGTATACATTTTTTGTATACATTAAACAGATGGGAAAAATGTGATGTGAACCAGGCCTTAGTGCCAGAATAAGCAGCAGGACACAGTGGAGCAGAGAGGCTGCCATGTACTGACAGAGCAAAGCCTGGTCCTGGTGGTCAGGAGTGAGGACTGTGTTTCCCAAGGATCATTTATTTATTGGGAAATACAGGGCACAGTGTAATATACCGGGATCTATATACTATAAAGATATTAGCCCTACCCTGGAATCATAAGACAATTAGGGGGTCATTTATTAAAACAGAAATATACCTATATTAAGTGTATTTCTGACACAGATTTTGGCGCACAGGTCCTTTGCGCCGCAATCTGCAACTTTTCCCCGCTCATGCCAGGTCTAAAAAAGGTGGAGTGGGCAGGAAAGGGGATACAGTTATTGGATAACACCATCAGTGACTGGATACTTCCATACAGTGATTGGATAAAACCGCCATACAGTAATTGGATAACACCACCATACAGTCACTGGAAAACACTGCCATAAAATGATTGCATAACACCACCATACAGTCACCGGATACCTCCATACAGTGACTGCATAATACCACCATACAGTCACTGGATATCTCCATACAGTGACTAGATAACACTGCCATACAGTCACCGGATAGCACTGACATACAGAGACTGGCTAATGCCGCCATACACTAGATAACACCTCCATACAGTGACCGAATAAAAGGGTATAACAGGGCACAGTACACGGAATGACTAAGAGCACTGTACAGGGTATGGTAAGAGGGCACAATGCAGGGTATAAAGGGGCACAGTCACATGACCCTGAGCCATTAGAAGGACACCACCATAATGAGAGGCAGAGGTGTGAGACAGGGGCCAGGGGCCCTGGATGGACAGGAGGGGTGGACACAGCAAGTAGGTGAAAGAGGCTCTGAGGGGAATTCATACTAGACGTAGGGGCTGGAGGTCTGTGCAGGGCAGCAATAGGAGAAAGGAAGGTGGAACAGGAGCTCTGGATAAATGAGGGAGGATAGGAGACAGAAGGGGCTGCATGAGGATGAGATAAGAGAAGGACAGGATATGGGGGGAGGGGGCAGGAGTCATGAAGGCAGACTGCTTTATGGGGCAGTAAAACAACTGAATAGCATGAAGCTGCTGGTACACTACAACACCCAGCAGCAGTTTGAAGACTTCCCTGACATTCCCCCTTCTGTCCCACACAGCAGACTCACTTACCCACTGTCTGCCTCCCCACATACTTCTTCTCCAGCCCTGCCATCTCTTTCCTCCTCTAGCAGCACGTCCTGTGTAGAGGGGGCGTGTCTAAAGCTGGTAAGCCAGGTCCTGCTCTGCTGGAGTGAAGAGGGGGCGTTTCTGAAGCTCCGCAGCACAGGAGCTTGTAAGAAAGATATCGGTAGGTCTCTGTATGCGGTATGCTGCTACTGCTCCCGGGCCCCTTCTGCCCTTGGGCCCCGAAGCAGTGGCTTCCCCTGCTTCCCCGATAGCTACGCCCCTGGTTCGATATGTCTCAATGTCATATCAAAAGCTTTATGAAAATTTAGTAATCCTTTAAATATACTGCTATAATATAGTATAGGCAATTGATTATTAGCAAAGCTATGTATGGTTATTTTTTATGAGTTCCCTCGTTTTTTTTATTACATAAATACTCCTACTCAATGGCCCTGATTTATCACACCTTCACTCCAGAATTCTGTCTTCAAAAAGTCGCACAATAGGGCTTTTGCGACTTTTTTGCGCATTTTTTTGCGACTTTTTGCATGTGTACACCACTCACTCCAGTTTGTAATATGGGTGGAAAAGTGGGTGTGGTTAGCCATGTTAATGAGTTTCACTCCAGATTTATCATTGCGACTTTTTAAAAAAAGTCACAAAATAGTCGCAATCTCACTCTAGGAGGAGGGTGGAGTAGGAAAAGTGGAGTAGCTTCTCTAGACAGAAGTGTTAGGTTTAAGGACAAGCCACATTTATCAAACAACCTGTGACGTTTGATAAATGTGGCAGAAAATACTCCAACACAGACTGAAGCAAAACTGACTTCAAATATTTTCCTAATGATAAATTCCCCCCAATATCTTTTTGAATAACTCTGTGCTACTTTTAGAAGCTGGAGGTATACTGCTTGCAAACGCACATGAGAATGTGAAACACAACATATAAAATCAAAATAAAAGTATTGGTTTGAGGATTGAACAAAATAACCCTCAGCCAAATTTGTCCTTGAGATGGACAGCAAGGAAATTATTGTTATATTAAAAAGAGCACATTGAGCAGGATCTGAAATAAGAATATTATATAAGACCAAAGAAAAAAATATTTTTAATATAGAAATGTTGGCCTGCCGAAAAGTATATACAGTATATGCACGTGGGCTTCTTTTTGCATGAATTACTGCATCAATGCATTGCAGCATGGAAGTAATCAGCCTGTGGCACTGCTGAGGTGTTAAGGAAGCCCAGGTTGCTTTGATAGCAGCCTCCAGCTCATCTACATTGTTGGGTCTGGTGTCTCTCATCTTCCTCTTGACAATACCCCATAGATTCTCTATGGGGTTTAGGGCAGGCGAGTTTGCTGATCAATTAAGCACAGTGATATGGTGGTTATTTGCCCCTTCAGGACCCTGCCATTTTTCACCTTAAAGACCAGGCCATTTTTAGCAATTCTGACGTGTCACTTTATGTGGTGATAACTTTAAAATGCTTTTACTTATCCATGCCATTCTGAGATTGTTTTCTCGTCACATATTATACTTCATGACAGTGGTAAATTTGAGTCAAAATATTTCATTTTTATTTATGAAAAATACCAAATTTACCAAAATTTTTGAAAAATTTCCAAATCTCCAAATTTCAATTTATCTACTTTTAAAATACATAGTAATACCTCAAAAATTGTTATTACTTTACATTCTCCATATGTCTACTTCATGTTTGGATCATTTTGAAAATGACATTTTATTTTTTTGAAAAGTAAGAAGGCTTAGAAGTTTAGAAGCAAATCTTGAAATGTTTCAGAAAATTTGCAAAACCCACTTTTTAAGGACCAGTTCAGGTCTGAAGTCACTTTGTGAGGCCCAAAAATGACCCAATTTTAGAAACTACACTCCTTAAGGTAACTAGGTAAAACATTGTTAACCCTTTAGGTGTTCCACAACAATTAAAGGAAAATGTAGATGAAATTTCCGAATTTCACTTTTTTGGCAGATTTTCCATTTGAATCCATTTTTTGCCAGTAACAAAGCAGCTTAAGGGCACTTAAGGAAAGGAACGCTGTATGGTTTTTGGAGGTCAGATTTCACTGGGAAAATTTTAAGTTGTCATGTCACATTTGAAGACCCCCTGATGCACCCATAGAGTAGAAACTCCAAAAAAAGTGACCCCATTTTGGAAACTACGGGATAAGGTGGCAGTTTTGTTGGTACTATTTTAGGGTACATATGATTTTTGGTTGCTCTATATTACACTTTGTGAGGCAAGGTAACAAAAATTTGCTGTTTTGGCACCGTTTTTTATTTTTTGTTATTTACAACATTCATCTGACAGGTTAGATCATGTGCTGTTTTTATAGAGCAGGTTGTTACGGATGCAGCAATATCTAATATGTATGCTTTTTTTATTTAAGTTTTACACAAAAATATTTTTGAAACAAAAAAAATCATGTTTTAGTGTCTCCATAGTCTGAGAGCCATATTTTTTAATATTTTGGGCGATTGTCTTATGTAGAGGCTCATTTTTTGCGGGATGAGATGACAGTTTGATTGGTACTATTTGGGGGTGTGTAAGACTTTTTGATCGCTTGGTATTAAATTTTTTGTGATATAAGGTGACAAAAAAAAATTTGATACCATTTTTTTTTTTTTTTTTTACTGTGTTCACCTGAGGGGTTAGGTCATGTGAGATTTCTATAGGGCAGGTTGTTACGGACGTGACAATACCTAACGTGTATACTTTTTTTATTTGAGAGCCATTTTTTTTATTCTTTTGGGCGATTGTCTTAGGTAGGGGCTCATTTTTATGAGGGATGAGGTGACGGTTTGATTGGTACTATTTTGGGGTGCGTCTGACGTTTTGATCGCTTGGTGTTGCACTTTTAGTGATGTAAGGTGCCAAAAAATGGCTTTTTTTACACCGTTTTTTTAAAAATATTTTTACGGTGTTCATCTGAGGGGTTAGGTCATGTGAGATTTTTATAGAGAAGGATTTTACGGACGTGGTGATACCTAACATGTATACTTTTTTATTTATTTAAGCTTTACACAATAATATAATTTTTTAAATAAAAAAAAATCATGTTTTAGTGTCTCCATAGTTTGAGCGCTGTAGTTTTTTAATTTTTGGGGTGATTGTCTTAGGTAGGGGCTCATTTTTTGATGGGATGAGGTGACGGTTAGATTGGTACTATTTTGGGGTGCGTCTGATTTTTTGATCGCTTGGTGTTGCACTTTTAGTGATGTAAGGTGACAAAAAAATGGCTTTTTTTACACTGTTTATTTTTTTTTTTTTTTACAGTGTTCACCTGAGGGTTTAGGTCATGTGATATTTTCATAGAGTCGGTCATTGCGGACATGGCAATACCAAATATGTCTGTTTTTCTTTTTTTTCTATTTATTTTACTATTTTATGTGTTTTATTTCGGGAAATCGGCGTTTTTTTACGTGAAACTTTTTTTTTTAATATGGAAAAAACTTTTTTTAACTTTTCTTTTTTTACTTTTTATTTTTGTCCCACTCTGGGACTTCAACCTCTGGGGGCCTGATCCCCTCTGCAATAGATTACAATACATTGTGTATTGTAATATATTGGCTGTCAGCTTCGATGCTGACAGCCTGCCTGTGAGACCCAGCCTCAGGGGCTGGATCTCACAGGCTTCCGTAGAAGGCAGCTCCAATGCCTGTGGAAGTAACAGTGGCAGTGACAGGGATCCGATGGAGATGCGGAGGGTACCTGTACCCTCCGCAAACCCCGTGTATGCCACTGTCAGCTTTGACCGTGGCATACCAGGGGTTAACATGCTGGCATCGGTGTTTTCACCGGTGTCGGCGTATGCAGCAGGGGTCCGTCCATCTGTGACTGTGGGACCCCTGCCGCTGATCAGCATGACGTATATGTACGTCACTGGTCCTTAAGTCACGGCCAGCTATGACGTACATGTATTTCATGGGTCCTTAAGGGGTTAATCCAGGTATTGGTACTTTTGGCAGTGTGGGCAGGTACCAAGTCCTGCTGGAAAATATCAGCATTGATATAACACAGTGGACCAACACCAGCAGGTGACATGGCTCCCCAAATCAACTCCAAAGTTACTTGATATTTAATTGTTGCCCAACGGGTTAAATGAGATGCTAGAATGAGTAAATTAGTGGTATGAAGCCTGGAGTATAATCTAATTATTCATTTGCATTTTGTAGAATTTTTAAGAAATAGGGCTTGATATGCATAGGTTTTTATAATAGACAGGTTACTGTAAATTTGTAAGTAATTTATAAAGTTTTTTGTTGAATCGTATTCTACTTCCAGTAGAACATCAGTATAAATGGAGGTATACTAATGTTCTGCCTGATGAAGGTGGGAACTCTGAAATGCTGGACTTTATGGTGTACTGTGTTACATATATTACATATATCACATATATTTCGTCAACCAATTAAAAGCAATTACTATTCTTTTTTCTAATCTGTTTTCATTTCTCATGGTAGATTTGTTTTCAGTTTTCTAAACACAATTATGGTGATGGGCATCTTGCCAGAGCTGCTGTTGACACCATTCAGAAATATGCTTTATACCAGCCACATGCATCATAGAAACCTCTAAGCATTTCTATGACCTATGGAAAGGTCATTTTGCAGAGAAGGTATTGAGGTATATATAAATAAGCTTTGACAATCACCTATTGAGAATGGTTTGATCCTGTGTTATCTATCTATCTATTTATGTATCTATCTGTCATTCTGTTTCTGTATGTCGTCATAATGAGAAGACTGCTGAGAAACGGTCTCTACAGAACAGGAAGTGCCAGACTAATGTGAGGCTAAGTTGCTGGTGTGAAAACTACAAGATTTTAGGATTTATTTAAAATAAATATAATGACAAAATGTAAAAAATATATGTATGTGTACAGTAGTGCGCAACCATTTTAGGCAGGTGTGGGGAAAATGCTTTCAAAAATAGAAGTGTTAAAAGAGAAATCTAATTCAAATCAAAATTTGGTGTGACCACCCTTTGCGTTCAAGACGGCATCCATTCTGCTATGTACACTTGCACGCCATTTTTGAACGAACTTGGCAGGAAAGTTCCAAACATCTTGACGAACTAACCATAGATCTTCTGTGGATGTAGGCTTGCTCAAATACTTCTGTCTCTTCATGGAATCCCAGACATACTCGATAATACTGAAATCAAGATTCTGTGGCACCATATCATTACTTCTAATTTCCTTCTTCTTCTACTTTATGCTGAAGATCACTTAAATCTTTTGTTTTCTCATGTAATCCTAGACAGACATGAAGATGTTGAGATCAGGGCTCCTTCTTTACGCTGAAGATCTTGATGACATTGGCTGTATGTTTGGGGTTCTTGTCCTGCTGCAGAATAAATCAGTTGCCTTCCTAATGCTAATGCATAATGGATAAGCTAATCAGTTGCCTTCCTAATGCTAATGCATAATGGATAAGCATTTTACTGTATTTCTCACTTTCCATCATTTGAAACCATGCTCACTGGAAAGGCACAGGAAGATACTGACAAGCATGGACTGCCAGAGACAACATAGGAACATGGACAGTAAACCGGTATGTGCGCCCACAGAGTGCCGATGTAACAATATAATTTGACAGCATCAGACTGGCCTGACAGAATACCAAGAAATCCTCTGGTGGGCCTAGGCTCTTATACCACAGTGTGCTCCAAACTTCCAGGAGAAACAAAAAACCAAAACATTGACAGTTGTCTTTGGAGCCAGTAACCTGTCACTAGGGTCTATTTCTTTGAATAAAAATCTATTACACTGTGTTAATGATAAGGGGGTTGTGCCCGAGAATATTTATATATTTGATGGGCCCAAGGAACTCCAGTGCAGATTGCTGGTTGCTATGAGTAACAGAGACCAGCCTCTGCCCAGGTCCATGCTAGCCCTGTGCAGTCTGTATGTTCTGCCTGTAGGCCCTCCACTCCCAAGGGCACATGCATGCATTTGTCTCAGCCAGCAAAGGCTGCACTCCTTTGTCAAACATTCCATGAATGTATAAGGCACAGGGGATGGTGCCTGAGCAATACATTCTAATGGCAAAAATGCGCCATTCTGTTTGCTTGCCTGTGATCTGAACCCTGTCTATTTACTGGATTGAACCCTATGCAGCCCATCCTGGCCTTTGGACTGTTTACTGGATTGCATATATGCTGCCTGCCTTTACCTTGGTTTGTTTCCTGACTACGGTTTTGCCTGATCCCTTGCTGCTCCACAATGGTGTCTCTTAACCCACGTATGAAGACACAACTTTAAAAACTCACTTCAATATGGCAGTAAAGAGAACTCACCCTAAATACTACCTTCTCTCTAAAGGTGCATAAATCTTGAATGACATGGGATTTTCTATAATATCATTTGTGTATCATGCACATCCCAAAAAGGACATTTCCTAAACCATTTTCTTAATAGGTCTGATGAAGTGATAATCTATTTTATTTTATTTCAAGACGATCAAAGTCCCTAAACATCATATTGAAGTTTTTAGATTTCTTATAATGACTGCAAAAATTGGACAAGGTGGGTAGGTTAGTAATTTTGAGATTATATATGATGCAGTAACAGCCCAGCCACTTGTTAACGGCTACAACAGTGGCTGTTCTGTTTTATGCTGGACAGCTGCAGAAGAAGATACTGTATTTTTCTCTCATGGATTCTTTAGCCATTATACAGTATCTTTCCCATGATGTCCAGTGCATAGAGGAGTTTTGATGTTTCCAATGACCCCTGTAAAATGGTCAGAAATGCCCATGCCTATAAAATAGACTTGAGTTGAAATCCAACATTTTGATCCTTGTTCCCTCACAGAACATTCATGCTGCCCTCATAGATTTGTGAGTTGAAATCCAACATTTTGATCCTTGTTCCCTCACAGAACATTCATGCTGCCCTCATAGATTTGTGAGTTGAAATCCAACATTTTGATCCTTGTTCCCTCACAGAACATTCATGCTGCCCTCATAGATTTGTGAGTTGAAATCCAACATTTTGATCCTTGTTCTCTCACAGAACATTCATGCTGCCCTCACATTTGTGAGTTGAAATCCAACATTTTGATCCTTGTTCCCTCACAGAACATTCATGCTGCCCTCAGATACAGATACATACAGATAAGAATTAGAGATGAGCGAGTAGTGTTCGATCGAGCTGGTATTCGATCGAATACTACGCTATTTGGCGTACTCGATTTCAATCGAGTATAACGGCGATGGCGCACTTAGAATTCGTTTCCCCTCCCACCTTCCCTGGCGCTCTTTTTCCACCAATCAACATGCAGGGGGGGTATGACAGGCACGCTGGCAGCGCGAAAACAGCGTCTACATGGATTGGCTGGAAAAACCATGTGACCTCGAATATTAAAAACTCAGCTCTTCCTGCTCGTACGCATATGCTGCGTGAACTTAGTCAGGGACAGAGGCTGGAGAAGGGACAGACAGGTTTTAGCAGTTGGACAGGCAGGAGCGTGATTAAAAGCCCTTATCAGGGCTACTATAGTGCAGTACAGTGATAGCTTTACTACAAGATACACTTTACAGAGAACGGCTGCCGTATTCAGGGATAGCTGCTGGAGTAGGGACAGAGAGAGGCATTAGTGGTGTATTAGGTGCTCTGCTACATACCAAACTATATTTGGCACTACTGTTCTGCGTTCTTTTTGGCTGAAAAACCCTGTTATATAACTAGTGTGTATATGCACCATCTGATCTAGCAGTATACGGCTGTGAATTTTTTTTTTTTTTAAATACAGTTTATTTGGCTCTAGTGTTCTGGGTTCTGTGTGCCTGCAATACCCTTTTTGTATACCAGGTGTAAATACCCACCGTCTGTACAGTTAGTACACGGCTGTGTACCTTGAAATATACAATATCTAGGCCTTTTAATTGGCCACTGTACTGTGCGTTCTCTTGCTAAATTATTTCACATACCTGGTGTAAATACCCACCGTCTGTACAGTTAGTACACGGCTGTGTACCTTGAAATATACAATATCTAGGCCTTTTAATTGGCCACTATACTGTGCGTTCTCTTGCTAAATTATTTCACATACCTGGTGTAAATACCCACCGTCTGAGCAGTTAGTACACGGCTGTGTACCTTGAAATATACAATATCTAGGCCTTTTAATTGGCCACTATACTGTGCGTTCTCTTGCTAAATTATTTCACATACCTGGTGTAAATACCCACCGTCTGAGCAGTTAGTACACGGCTGTGTACCTTGAAATATGCAATATCTAGGCCTTTTAATTGGCCACTATACTGTGCGTTCTCTTGCTAAATTATTTCACATACCTGGTGTAAATACCCACCGTCTGTACAGTTAGTACACGGCTGTGTACCTTGAAATATACAATATCTAGGCCTTTTAATTGGCCACTATACTGTGCATTCTCTTGCTAAATTATTTCACATACCTGGTGTAAATACCCACCGTCTGTACAGTTAGTACACGGCAGTGTACCTTGAAATATACAATATCTAGGCCTTTTAATTGGCCACTGTACTGTGCGTTCTCTTGCTAAATTATTTTAAAAACCTGGTGTAAATACCCACCGTCTGAGCAGTTAGTACACGGCTGTGTACCTTGAAATATACAATATCTAGGCCTTTTAATTGGCCACTGTACTGTGCGTTCTCTTGCTAAATTATTTTAAAAACCTGGTGTAAATACCCACCGTCTGAGCAGTTAGTACACGACTGTGTACCTTGAAATATACAATATCTAGGCCTTTTAATTGGCCACTATACTGTGCGTTCTCTTGCTAAATTATTTTAAAAACCTGGTGTAAATACCCACCGTCTGAGCAGTTAGTACACGGCTGTGTACCTTGAAATATACAATATCTAGGCCTTTTAATTGGCCACTGTACTGTGCATTCTCTTGCTAAATTATTTCACATACCTGGTGTAAATACCCACCGTCTGTACAGTTAGTACACGGCTGTGTACCTTGAAATATACAATATCTAGGCCTTTTAATTGGCCACTGTACTGTGCGTTCTCTTGCTAAATTATTTCACATACCTGGTGTAAATACCCACCGTCTGTACAGTTAGTACACGGCTGTGTACCTTGAAATATACAATATCTAGGCCTTTTAATTGGCCACTGTACTGTGCGTTCTCTTGCTAAATTATTTCACATACCTAATTATATACCCAAATATTGTATTTGCAACCAAAAAAAAATAAAATGCGGAGGGGGGCTAGCGGAATCGGACGTGGACGAGGACGGGGGCGCGGAAATGCTGTTGGTGGCCTTGTTGAAGCCAGTGGGGATACAATGCGTGCTGGTGAGGGTCAGCCAGGATCCCACTCATCCAGAATCCCTGCCTTTATGGGACAGTTAAGCAGGGGGCGAGTTACACCGCTGTTGAGGCCTGAGCAGGTTGAACAGGTGGTGCAATGGATAGCCGATAGCGCTTCCACACAGTTGTCCACCAGCCAGTCATCCACACAGTCTCACTCTGACCCTCCTTCCTCCACACCTGGCCAACAGAGTCATCCCACCATTGACCCCTCCCAGGAGCTCTTTTCGGGTGCTTTTTCAGATGTGCCGGAAGAATCCCAGGAGCTAGCAGAGGAATTTGTTTGTAGTGATGCCCAAACACTTGAGTTTTCGCCATCTCCTGCTGATGTGGACCCTGAACCAGCATCTGTTATCATGAGCGATGATGATGATGAGACGCAGTTGCCATCAAGGGAGGCTGTTGGAATGTCCAGTGGGCAGGAGGAGGAGCAGAGTGAGGAAGAGGAGGTGGTGGATGACGAAATGACCGACCCCACTTGGCCAGGGGTGATGTCCAGCGGGGAAAGCAGTGGAGAGGTGGTGGTCTGCGCAGCACCGAAAAAGGCAGCAAGAGGCAGAGGGATGTCCACAGGCAGAGGGATGTCCACAGGCAGAGGGATGTCCAGAGGCAGAGGGATGTCCAGAGGCAGAGGGATGTCCACAGGCAGAGGGATGTCCAGAGGCAGAGGACAGTCCAGACAGAGTAGTGAGGCCACAGCCAGCACGGCCAAAGCTGTTCCCGGCAGCGGGCAGTCGCGCGAAGCTCCCCCATCGAGGCCTCGTACTTCTGTGGTGTGGAGATTTTTTAATGTTTGTGCGGATGACAAACTGAGCGCGGTTTGCACACTCTGCCACTCAAAACTGAGTAGGGGCTCTGAGAAGAGCAATCTGACCACCTCAGGCATGCGGCGTCACTTGGAAGTCAAGCACTGGGCTGAGTGGGAGAGAGCAAACGCAATACAACCTGCGCCCGGTCCTGCTGCCACTGCCTCTTCCCCTTTGTTGTGTGCTGCCACTGCGGTCCAGACCTCCAGCCAGGACACCTCCACATCTGCCTCTGCCTCGGCTACTTTGGGGCCTTCTCCTTCAGCCTCCCCTTCCCCCGCCTCTTCGCCTGCACCTTCACACTCCTCGTCCCATCAACTGTCCATCTCGCAGGCGTTCGACCGCAGGCGGAAGTACGCCTCGAGTCACCCCCAAGCCCAAGCCTTAAACTGCCACATCTCCAAACTGCTGGCCCTGGAGATGTTGCCGTTTAGGCTTGTGGAGACGCAGGCCTTCCGCGACCTGATGGCGGCTGCCGCACCTCGCTATTCCGTCCCCAGCCGCCACTACTTTTCCCGGAGTGCCGTCCCCGCCCTGCACCAGCACGTGTCGCGTAACATCAGGCGGGCCCTGAGGTACGCAGTCAGCGCAAAGGTCCACTTGACCACCGACTCGTGGACAAGCGCTTGCGGCCAGGGACGCTACATCTCTTTGACGGCACACTGGGTGAATGTAGTGGAAGCGGGGACGGGGTCGCAAACAGAGACGGCCTACCTACCACCCCCGCCCAAGATTGCCAGCATGGGTTCTGATAAACCCCCCTCCTCCTCCTCCTCCTCCTCCTGTGCCTTAACATTGCCCTCAGCCGCTAGCTGGAAGCGTTGCAGCACTGGCGCGGGGAGACGTCAGCAGGCGGTGCTAAAGCTCATCAGCTTGGGCGACAGGAAGCACAGCGCCCCAGAGGTGAGGGACGCCATATTGCAGCAGACGGAGATGTGGCTGTCGCCGCTGCAGCTAGGACCAGGCATGGTCGTGTGCGATAACGGCCGTAACCTGGTGGCGGCTCTGGAGCTTGCCGAACTCAATCACGTACCATGCCTGGCCCACGTTTTTAATCTGGTAGTCCAAAAATTTCTAAAGACTTACCCCAACCTGGCAGAGCTACTGGTGAAAGTGCGGCGCTTGTGCGCTCACTTTCGGAAGTCAACTGTAGCTGCTGCTAGCTTAAAAAAACTCCAGCAACGCCTCCATTTGCCTGAACATCGGCTGTTGTGCGACCTGCCCACTCGCTGGAATTCCACCTATTCCATGTTGGCCAGGGTGTGTGAGCAGCAGAGAGCATTGATGGAGTACCAGATTATGAATCCACGCGTGCCTCCAACTCAGCTCCCTCAGTTTGCCAACCACGAGTGGCCATGGATGGCAGACATATGCGATGTACTGCGTATCTTTGAGGAGTCCACCAAGAAGGTCAGCAGCGAGGACGCTATAGTGAGCGTAACCATCCCGCTCCTATGCGTCCTTAAAGAATCGCTCATCGCAATAAGGGAGAACGCATTGCACGCAGAGGAGACGGGGGTAGGAGGAGACGCAACGGAGCTACACAGTCAGACCACACTTTTGTCTGCTTCACGGTGGCAGTTGCAGGAGGAGGAGGATGAGGAGGAGGACGACGTGGAGGTGGCTGTGGAAGAGGAGGAGGATGCTGGCGGCGAGGGTAGCAGTCAGGCTGTGTGCGTCCCATTGATTCAGCGCGGATGGGGCGGAGAGGAGGCGGAAGAGGAGGAAATGGCAAGTGATCCTTCTGGTGGGGGCAGTGACGTCATGCCTATTCAGAGTCTGGCACACATGGCTGACTTCATGCTGGGCTGCTTTTCCCGGGACACACGTGTTGTCCGGATAGTGGAGAACAAACTGTACTGGGTCTTCGCACTCCTGGACCCCCGGTATAAAGATAACGTCTCCTCTTTTATTCCGGTAGAGGAGAGGACGAATCGATTGCTGGAATACCAGAGGGAACTCGTGCAGAACATGATGGAGATTTTCCCACCCACCATCGCTGGCGGCAGAGAGGAGAGGGTCTCCCAGAGTCCCACAACATCAATCAGGCCCACAGCCACCAGGGGAACACTCTCCAAGGTGTGGGACACGTTCATGGCACCCCCTCGTGCAACTTCCATCACTGCGGGGCCCGCTATCAGCAGGAGGGACAAGTATCGGCGGATGTTGCGGGAGTACCTGGCAGACCGTAACCCTGTCCTCCCCGATCCCTCGGCGTCCTACACTTACTGGGTCTCCAAGTTGGATACGTGTCTGGAACTGTCCCTGTACGCCTTGGAGGTGCTTGCCTGCCCTGCCGCCAGCGTGCTATCAGAAAGGGTGTTCAGCGCAGCCGGGGGCATTATAACCGATAAGCGCAGCCGCCTGTCAACCGACAGTGCCGACAGGCTGACGCTAATCAAAATGAACAGCAAGTGGATTGACCCGGACTTTGCTTCTCCAACCGTGGAAAGCAGCCAAAAGTGAAGTGCCATCTGTATGAAGTGCCATTTCCTCCTCCACCTCCTCCTTAACCGCCGTAGAATTGCTCCGTAAATAAGAAAAATTTATATATTTATGGCTCACCTCTTGGGCCTCCACAAAATGTTTAAGAGGTCTCACCTCTTGGGCCTCCACATAATTTTTAACAGGTCTCACCTCTTGGGCCTCCACATAATTTTTAAGAGGTCTCACCTCTTGGGCCTGCACAAAATGTTTAAGAGGTCTCACCTCTTGGGCCTCCACATAATTTTTAACAGGTCTCACCTCTTGGGCCTCCACATAATTTTTAAGAGGTGTCACCTCTTGGGCCTCCACAAAATCTTTAAGAGGTCTCACCTCTTGGGCCTCCACATAATTTTTAACCCGTCTCACCTCTTGGGCCTCCACATAATTTTTAACAGGTCTCACCTCTTGGGCCTCCACAAAATCTTTAAGAGGTCTCACCTCTTGGGCCTCCACATAATTTTTAACAGGTCTCACCTCTTGGGCCTCCACATAATTTTTAAGAGGTCTCACCTCTTGGGCCTCCACAAAATCTTTAAGAGGTCTCACCTCTTGGGCCTCCACATAATTTTTAAGAGGTGTCACCTCTTGGGCCTCCACAAAATCTTTAAGAGGTCTCACCTCTTGGGCCTCCACATAATTTTTAAGAGGTGTCACCTCTTGGGCCTCCACAAAATCTTTAAGAGGTCTCACCTCTTGGGCCTCCACATAATTTTTAAGAGGTCTCACCTCTTGGGCCTCCACAAAATGTTTAAGAGGTGTCACCTCTTGGGCCTCCACATAATTTTTAACAGGTCTCACCTCTTGGGCCTCCACATAATTTTTAAGAGGTCTCACCTCTTGGGCCTCCACAAAATCTTTAAGAGGTCTCACCTCTTGGGACTCCACATAATTTTTAACAGGTCTCACCTCTTGGGCCTCCACATAATTGTTAACACGTCTCACCTCTTGGGCCTCCACATAATTTTTAATACGTCTCACCTCTTGGGCCTCCACATAATTTTTAACCCATCTCACCTCTTGGGCCTCCACAAAATCTTTAAGAGGTCTCACCTCTTGGGCCTCCACATCATTTTTAACAGGTCTCACCTCTTGGGCCTCCACATAATTTTTAAGAGATCTCACCTCTTGGGCCTCCACAAAATTTTCCATGAGCCTCTGGCCAGCCCACGGCCTCTTCCTGCCTTTTGTGGTCCTACGCATCCCTCAACATCCCCACTGCTTTACCTGCTAGATATGACACTGGGCCAGGTCGGGTCACTGACATCTCTAGCGCCAACAATTTGGGCATTTTAAGGCTTCTGCATGTGTTTGAGTTGTTTTTACATTTTAAAGAAGACATGTCTGACCACATCTCACACACACACACAATGACAATTAGGGGTGGGGTCTATTTGCTTTCCCCCTTGCCTATGCCATCTGTGGTTGTCATAGGCAACGTGATTTTAAGGGGTGCAGAATTTCATCTTCTTTTTTGTCTAGTTTGGCTTGGGGTCCATGGCAATGTAGAGGAAAGAAGGTTTCCTTGTATGGTCTCACTTTACAGAGAGGTTAGATTGTCTTTGGAGTGTATTGTTGAGAGGCTGTGATAGTGGCATAATAGTGCGACTTGGGCGCGTTATATGCACCCAGACATGCTTCCCCTGCTGTCCCAGTTGCATTCCAGCAGTGTTGGCATCCTTTTCTGAGGTTTCAGGGTGGACTTGGTGACCTCCAAGTGGTCGAATTGAGATTTCCAAGTGGCGAGCATTTTTTTCCCATAGACTTTAATGGGATTCGATATTCGGTCGAATAGTCGAATTTCGCTGTCTATTCGAATCGAATTTCGAACTTTCGAATATTTCACTACTCGCTCATCTCTAATAAGAATGTACGAAGTCTGTTTCTTCAAAAAAACTTTGTTGTTATCACATGATGAAGGGATGGTTTGGTCCGAAAACATGTTTGAGCTTGAACAATAAAACATTTACAACTTTTTTTTAACTTAAAAGTTCACATTTCTCTGCATCAAAAATGTTCTGAATTTTTTCTCCCACTGTGTATGTGTGGTTCACAGATTGACTTTGATCTCCAATCCCAGTCCTTTAAGTTGTATGTACACTACAAGTATGCAAACGAAATCTACAACTTATACAACAAAAAGACCACCCTCATACAGTTACATCAATAGGAAAAAAATTTATGGTTATTAAAATGCAGTGATGAAAAAAAAGAAAAAAATCACTGCACCCTGGATCCTGTTGGAAATGGGAGAGTCTAAGAACAGAGGCTACTGTATTGTGACAAATCAGTTACATCTTTTATCTTTTACTGATTTGTATTTCAGAATTTACATTGTCAAGGGCAAAGCTATACATAACATAGCATGAGAGGTGGAAACATCTTGAAGCACAAAGGACATTTATAATTTTTTCATGTTTGTTCTCTGAACTATCCATATAAAACGAAACATTCCATTTGTAGCAGTTTGTCCACCATCCTTCTTCAGTATCATGGAGTGAAGTGCAAACAATACATCTCCTGCGTGTATTTTTGTTGATGCAGAGGCGCTGTTAGTAATTTGGTTCTAAATATACAAGGAAAGCCATCACATCACAGGGGTAATAAAGCTAAAAGATGTTGCATAGAGTTACGTGACAGCATAGGGATAATAATCAGTGATATCATAGTACAGAGAGTAAACATTGGTATTCTTTAGAGCGAACACTAATATGCTCGAGTGCTCGTTATTCGAGTCGAAATTTTCCCGATGGTCGGGTGCTCGTTTCGAATAAACGAACCCCATTGAAGTCAATGGGAGACTCGAGCATTTTTTGCAGGGGACCAAGGCTCTGCCTAGGGAAGGCTGGGTGAAAACCTGGAAACCAAAGAAAATGATGGAAACACCACGGAAATGGACAGCAGGGGCAGCATGCATGGATGCCTCTGAGGCTGCCTAATCCCACCATTACCCCAAATTCTCGGGCAACAGCCTGGTGGTGACCCTCAAGGCAATTGTGCTCACCCAGACCATAAAAATTTATCGTGGCCCTGTATGGCTGTGACTACAGAGTGACCGAGTTACACTGCAGGAGCAGGCAAAGCACATAAAAATTTATTGTGGCCCTGTATGGCTGTGACTACAGAGTGAACGAGTTACACTGCAGGAGCAGGCGAAGCACATAAAAATTTATCGTGGCCCTGTATGGCTGTGACTACAGAGTGACCAAGTTACACTGCAGGAGCAGGTGAAGCACATAAAAATTTAGCGTGATCCTATATGGCTGTGACAACAGAGTGACCGAGTTACACTGCGGGAGCAGGCGAAGCACATAAAATTTATCGTGGCCTTGTATGGCTGTGACTACAGAGTGACCGAGTTACACTGCGGGAGCAGGCGAAGCACATAAAAATTTAGCGTGACCCTGTATGGCTGTGACAACAGAGTGACCGAGTTACACTGCGGGAGCAGGCGAAGCACATAAAAATTTAGCGTGACCCTGTATGGCTGTGACAACAGAGTGACCGAGTTACACTGCGGGAGCAGGTGAAGCACATAAAAATTTAGCGTGATCCTGTATGGCTGTGACTACAGAGTGACCAAGTTACACTGCAGGAGCAGGTGAAGCACATAAAAATTTAGCGTGATCCTATATGGCTGTGACAACAGAGTGACCGAGTTACACTGCGGGAGCAGGCGAAGCACATAAAAATTTATCGTGGCCCTGTATGGCTGTGACTACAGAGTGACCGAGTTACACTGCGGGAGCAGGCGAAGCACATAAAAATTTAGCGTGACCCTGTATGGCTGTGACAACAGAGTGACCGAGTTACACTGCGGGAGCAGGCGAAGCACATAAAAATTTAGCGTGACCCTGTATGGCTGTGACAACAGAGTGACCGAGTTACACTGCGGGAGCAGGTGAAGCACATAAAAATTTAGCGTGATCCTATATGGCTGTGACTACAGAGTGACCGAGTTACACTGCAGGAGCAGGCAAAGCACATAAAAATTTATTGTGGCCCTGTATGGCTGTGACTACAGAGTGAACGAGTTACACTGCAGGAGCAGGCGAAGCACATAAAAATTTATCGTGGCCCTGTATGGCTGTGACTACAGAGTGACCAAGTTACACTGCAGGAGCAGGTGAAGCACATAAAAATTTAGCGTGATCCTATATGGCTGTGACAACAGAGTGACCGAGTTACACTGCGGGAGCAGGCGAAGCACATAAAATTTATCGTGGCCTTGTATGGCTGTGACTACAGAGTGACCGAGTTACACTGCGGCAGCAGGCGAAGCACATAAAAATTTAGCGTGACCCTGTATGGCTGTGACAACAGAGTGACCGAGTTACACTGCGGGAGCAGGCAAAGCACATAAAAATTTAGCATGACCCTGTATGGCTGTTACTACAGAGTGACCGAGTTACACTGCGGGAGCAGGCGAAGCACATAAAAATTTATCGTGGCCCTGTATGGCTGTGACTACAGAGTGACCGAGTTACAGTGCAGGAGCAGGCGAAGCACATAAAAATTTAGCGTGACCCTGTATGGCTGTGACAACAGAGTGACCGAGTTACACTGCGGGAGCAGGCGAAGGACATAAAAATTTAGCGTGACCCTGTATGGCTACGACTACAGAGTGAACGAGTTACACTGCGGGAGCAGGCGAAGCACATAAAAATTTAGCGTGACCCTGTATGGCTGTGACAACAGAGTGACCGAGTTACACTGCGGGAGCAGGCGAAGCACATAAAAATTTATCGTGGCCCTGTATGGCTGTGACTACAGAGTGACCGAGTTACACTGCAGGAGAAGACGAAGCACATAAAAATTTATCGTGGCCCTGTATGGCTGTGACTACAGAGTGACCGAGTTACACTGCAGGAGCAGACGAAGCACATAAAAATTTATCGTGGCCCTGAATGGCTGTGACTACAGCGTGACCAAGTTACACTGCAGGAGCAGGCGAAGCACATAAAAATTTATTGTGGCCCTGTATGGCTATGACTACAGAGTGACCGAGTTACACTGCAGGAGCAGGCGAAGCACATAAAAATTTATCGTGGCCCTGTATGGATGTGCCTACAGAGTGAACGAGTTACACTGCAGGAGCAGGCGAAGCACATAAAAATTTATCCTGGCCCTGTATGGCTGTGACTACAGAGTGACCGAGTTACACTGCGGGAGCAGGCGAAGCACATAAAAATTTATCGTGGCCCTGTATGGCTGTGACTACAGAGTGACCGAGTTACACTGCGGGAGCAGGCGAAGCACATAAAAATTTATCGTGGCCCTGTATGGCTGTGACTACAGAGTGACCGAGTTACACTGCGGGAGCAGGTGAAGCACGTTAAAATTTAGCGTGGCCCTGTATGGCTGTGACTACAGAGTGACCGAGTTACACTGCGGGAGCAGGCGAAGCACATTAAAATTTAGCGTGGCCCTGTATGGCTGTGACTACAGAGTGACTGAGTTACACTGCGGGAGCAGGCGAAGCACATAAAAATTTAGCGTGACCCTGTATGGCTGTGACAACAGAGTGACCGAGTTACACTGCGGGAGCAGGCGAAGCACATAAAAATTTATCGTGGTCCTGTATGGCTGTGACTATAGAGTGACCGAGTTACACTGCGGGAGCAGGCGAAGCACATAAAAATTTAGTGTGACCCTGTATGGCTGTGACAACAGAGTGACCGAGTTACACTGCGGCAGCAGGCGAAGCACATAAAAATTTATCGTGGCCCTGTATGGCTGTGACTACAGAGTGACCGAGTTATGCTGCAGGAGCAGGCGAAGCACATTCAAATTTAGCGTGACCCTGTATGGTGGTGGTGACAACAGAGTGATCGAGTTAGACTGACGTAGCAGATGAACCACCCAAAAATTTAGCCTGACACAGCATGGCGGTGACACCACCAATGCCTTTGTCCGACTGAGATTGCAGTCAAATGGCTGTAGGTGAGCCTCCCAAAAAAATATCGACTTGTAGGGGCCCCACGTGATGCTAGGAGGTACCAAAGACTCTCCTGCATGTTGATTGGCTGAAAAAAGGCGGCTAACATGCAGGAAGAGGAAGTTGGCATTTCCTCGAGGATCGCGATATGCTCGTCCGAGTAGCGAGCATATGCGAATACCCTAATGCTCGAACAAGCATCAAGCTCGGACGAGCATGTTCGCTCATCTCTAGTATTCTTCTATTTCACATGGTCATTAGGCATTCTCGAGCCCAAAGGACCAAGTGTGTCTGCAGCCTCTGAACACCCTATAGTTATGCACCTGAGTTTGATTTGGCTGTTACAACTCATAATGCCAATGTGGACTAGTTGTCCAGTACTTCTACAGACTAACTCTGGACTGGACTTACTCTGTCAACTAACTTTGACTTTGGGCTAAACCTAAGTGGGTTGTCCTAGAGCAGTGATGACTAACCTTTTACAGACTGCAGCCCAAAACCCACTTATTTATCGCAAAGTGCCAACACGGCAATGTAACCTGAATCCTACAGTCCAATATATCTTTCATGTACTTTATCATTAAGCTATAATAGTCTGTCTACATTCAATGTGCTGCCAGTGCTGTTCATAGTGTTCATGTTCATAGTGCGCCCTGCGCTGATGAAGGGCAGGACAAGTCTAAGGCATATTGGTACACCATAGACTTTTGACAGGGAGCGGGTGCCCACAGAGAGGGCTATGAGTGCCGCCTCTGGCACCCATGCCATAGGTTCACCACCACTGTCCTAGAGGTTCCCTGGTTTTCACCCTTTAACCCCTGTGGTGCCATACTGACCTCTATAAATTCAGGGAATGCAGGTTCCACATGCATGCAGAGCCCACACTGTATTTTACCTCTCCTGGTGCGAAGTGGCCTCCAATAAATGCAGAGAGAGCAGGCTACAGCTTTATACTTGCACTAATTAAAATCAGCCTATGGGACATATAGTTTAATCAGGAGTGCAAGACTAACTGGAGTCAGCCACACCTCCAATGCAGACTCCAAAGAAAAAATAGGTGTTAGTCAGCACTTTCCAATGTGCAGGTGCACAAAAGCATAGCTCCTTTTGTGCTTTCAGCCATGGCAATGTGCACCTGCACATTGGAAAGTTCTGACTAACCTGCATTGTTTTTTGCAGTTTGCATTGTAGGTGTGCCTGACTGCATTACCTGAATTTAATGTAGGCCATTGTGGCACAAAAAGAGGTATAATACATTGTGGGCTCAGCATGCATGTGGAGCCTACATTCCCTGAATTTATGGATGCCATTATGGCACCAGAGGGGGTAATATTTAGTGTAGGTTCCTGTCCTAAAGAGATCACCTTGTCATTGGTGGACAGGCACAAATAATTTTGTACAAAATGTGTTTTTTTCCAAATATCTCACATTTATAACATAGCATTAGTACATTTTCTATTGTGAGTATGGCACTATTGTATTTACTTTGTCATTTGTGTTTGTAGAGTGCTGTTGCATTGTGTTTGTTTTGACCTTGTACCACACATATCAGTACATTGCTGGATATACTATGTATCGTAAAACACTGCATCTACTATACCTCTTACTATCGGACCGTCGGCAACATGTGACCTGTGCCGTCACACCTCCTTTTACCCACTCCATTGTACCTTCTACCAGAAGGCTCTATCCAGCCTCACTGCTCCTTTTCAGCAAGTCCCAAACAGAGATGAGACATTTAAATGGGGACAATGCTACTGCCAGTGCGGGAGGTGTTATCAGGGGAAAATAATGTTGAGTATTTTGTACTTCAT
>ONZH01016729.1:0-45487 GCA_900303285.1 Rhinella marina | reverse complement strand
GGTGGCGGAAATCCGGATCGAAGTAGGGCCCGCAATCCTTGGTGTGGGTAGCACCTGTGCCATCCAAGGGTACGACTCGCTCCCAGCCTCCAGAACATTCACCCAGTGTGCTGTCAGGGAAATGTAGCGTCCCTGGCCACAAGCGCTTGTCCATGTGTCAGTTGTTAAGTGGACCTTGCCAGTAACTGCGTTGGACAGGGCACGGGTTATGTTTATGGTCACATGCTGGTGTAAGGCGGGAACGGCACACCGGGAAAAATAGTGGAGGCTGGGGACTGCGTAATGAGGGACAGCCGCCGCCATCAGGCTGCGAAAAGCCTCGGTGTCCACCAGCCTAAACTGCAACATTTCCAGGGTCAGCAATTTGTAAAGTTGCGCGTTTAGAGCTATGGCCTGGTGGTGGGTGGCAGGGTATTTTCACTTGCGTTCAAATGCCTGGGGTAACGACATTTGAACGCAGCGCTGGGACACTGAAGTGGATGTGCTGGCTGATGGTTCTTGCGAAGGTCCAGGTGCAGGGCGGGAGGCATCTAGGCCTGCGTCTTGGACAGCAGGTAACAGAGGGGAAGAGGAGGCAGTGGTGTAACCTGCAGACACAGATCGTGAACCCAGGCGGGAGGCCCACCTTTTAGGGTGCTTTGCTGCCATGTGGCGGATCATGCTGATGGTGGTCAGGTTGCTGGTGTTTACACCCCTGCTCATCTTTGTATGGCACAGGTTGCAAATTACAAACCGCAAGGGGGTGCTCCGGGAAACATTTGCGGGCCTCGTTGGCGTGGCCTGCCACCCCACTGCCTTTTCTATCCTCTTGTGGTGCTGCAGATCCCTCCCCCTGTGTACTGCTGTCCTCGCTCAGCTTGCCACCTTCCCAGGTTGGGTCAGCGATTTCATCGTCCACTACCTCCTCTTCCACTTCCTCACTCTGGTCCTCCTCCTGACATGGTGAGCTAACAAGAACCTGACTTAACTGCGTCTCATCCTCATCATCAACCTCTTGAGACTCTAGTTGCCCTTGACTTATTGACAACTGTGTCTCATCATCATCATGCACCTCGTGAGATGCTACTTGCCGTTCCCCACCATCATCTTCTTCAGACTGTGGATGCTCATGAGTTTGGGAATCAGGGCACAATATTTACCCATGTCCCACTTCAAGTGGCCTTGGCGAGAGGCCCAAATCAAGGAACGGTGATTGAAAAAGCTCCTTGGAATATCCGAGGGTGGGAACACTTGTTTGCCCAGACTTTGCATGGTGAGAGGAAGAAGGATCAGGGTGAGGATTTGGTTGACCAGACACTTTGCTACTGAGACTGAACTTTGTGGAAGAGAGGGTGGTGCTTAACCGACTGGAAGCATTATCAGCTGAAATCCAACCGACTACCTGCTCGCATTGGTGCAGCGACAAGAGTTGTGTCTTGCGCCGCCCTGCAAACTGTGACATGAAGCTAGAAGTTTTGGATGACTTTGTTCTTGGGCTCTGCCAGCAGGCACAGTTTCACCGTGCCCAGAGCCATGGCCTCTGCGATCACCATCAGCAGCACACCCACTTCACCGTCCCTTACTGCTCGCCTTGCGCATATTAAATAGTATATATGCAACTTTGTCACAAGTACAGTAGTGCAGATCTTTCTTAAATGTATGATCAGAAAAATTTCACCATATGTCAAATATTTAGAATGCGCAAAATGTTATAAAGCAGGCGCAGCTGATGTACTGCGGCCTTAATTAACGGCAGAAAAAAATAGCAACGGATGTCAGGTATATAGACTACAGAACAGTTCTAATGCACACGCTGTGCACGTGGTATTAGTGTCAGGCACAATTGTTTTTGCCCCAAATTTAAAAAAAAAAAAAGGCAGCCAGATATAAAAATGGACTTTTGTGTCTTTTGAACAGAACTACTAGTCCTACCTAGCCAAATCCTGTCCCTACACTATATGTCCCTCCTTGCGCAAATGTCATACAGCAGACGCAAATGAGGAACTGCAGTCTTAATTAACAGTAGAAAAAATAGCAACGGATGTCAGGTATATAGACTACAGAACTGTTCTAATGCACACTCTGTGCATGTGGTATTAGCGTCAGGCAGACTTGCGTTCTTTTTGCCCCAAAATAATTAAAAAAATGCAGCCAGATATAACAATGGGCTTTTGTGTCTTTTGAATAGAACTACTAGCCCTACCTAGCCAAATCCTATCCCTACACTATATGTCCCTCCTTGCGCAAATGTTAAACATAGTAACATAGTAGCATAGTAACATAGTTTATAAGGCCAAAAAAAGACATCTGTCCATCCAGCTTGGCCTCTTTTCCTACAAGTTGATCCAGAGTAAGGCAAAAAACCCCTTTGAGGTAGAAGCCAATTTTCCCCACTTTAGGGAAAAAAATTTCTTTCCGACTCCAATCAGGCAATCAGAATTACTCCCTGGATCAACGACCAATCTCTAGTAACTATAACCTGTAATATTATTACCCTCCAGAAATACATCCAGGTCCCTCTTGAACTCTTTTAGTGAACTTACCATCACCACCTCCTCAGGCAGAGAGTTCCATATTCTCACTGCTCTTACCGTAAAGAATCCTTTTCTATGTTTGTGTACAAACCTTCTTTCCTCCAGACGCAGTGGATGTGCCCTCGTCACAGTCACAGTCCTGGGGATAAATAGATCATGGGAGAGATCTCTGTACTGAGCCCTGATATATCCACCGAATCCGACGTAGTCCTCTGCATTCACAATCCTGAAAAATAGAAAACAAACAGACAAACACAGACCACTTACCTCCTCCTCCAGCTTCTTCTCATCAGCAGCAACGGAGCCTCTTCCTTCTTCAGCCTCTCCTCAGGCTTGTGATGCTGCTCCCCAACCTTCTGGGCCTGGAGACGTTATACTGTATGGTGGCAGCCACAAGGAGACATTATACTGTATGGGGGCCACAAGGAGACATTATACTGTATTGGGGCCACAAGGAGACATTATACTGTATGGGGCCAGTCACAAGGAGACGTTATACTATATGGGGGCAGTCACAAGGAGACGTTATACTGTATGGGGGCAGATACAAGGAGACGTGATACTGTATGGGGCCAGTCACAAGGAGACATGATACTGTATGGGGGCAGATACAAGGAGACATGATACTGTATGGGGGCAGATACAAGGAGACATGATACTGTATAGGGGCAGCCACAAGGAGACATTATACTGTATGGGGGCAGATACAAGGAGACATTATACTGTATGGGGCCAGTCACAAGGAGACGTTATACTGTATGGGAGCAGCCACAAGGAGACATTATACTGTATGGGGGCAGATACAAGGAGACATTATACTGTATGGGGGCAGATACAAGGAGACATTATACTGTATGGGGCAGATACAAGGAGACATTATACTGTATGGGGGCAGCCACAAGGAGACGTTATACTGTATGGAGGCAGATACAAGGAGACATTATACTGTATGGGGGCCACAAGGAGACGTTATACTGTATGGGGGCAGCCACAAGGAGACATTATACTGTATGGGGGGCCATAAGGAGACATTATACTGTATGGGGCAGCCACAAGAAGATGTTATACTGTATGGGGGGCCACAAGGAGACGTTATACTGTATGGGGGGGAGATACAAGGAGACGTTATACTGAATAGGGGCAGCCACAAGGAGACATAATACTTTATGGGGACCTCAGATCAGCCCATAAGCCCCATCAGACCTCAGATCAGCCGTCACTATCCCCATCAGACCGCAGATCAGCCCATAAGCCCCCATCAGACCATAGATCAGCCCCCACTATCCCCATCAGACCTTAGATCAGTCCATAAGCCCCCATCAGACCTCAGATCAGCACCCACTATCTCCATCAGACCTCCGATCAGCCCCCACTATCTCCATCAGACCTCAGATCAGCCCATAAGCCCCCATCAGACCTCAGATTAGCCCCCATCAGACCTCAGATCAGCCGTGACTATCCCCAACAGACCTCAGATCAGCCCACCCAGCCCCATAAGTAAAAAATAAAGTCCCATCTTACCCTTCCTGCGAGCGGCTGGCTCCGGGTCCGGCGCTCTTCTCTGTTCCCCTGCACTGTCACCTGACTTCTTCAGCGTCCTTGTATCCTCATATAGAGGCTTTCAACATCTAAAGAAACTAAATCCCTTGCGCCACTGAAAATCTTCCAGAGCGAGAAGGAAATTGTTTGTGTCACAAAGGAAAGACGGTATACCTTTCAATAAGGGCCTCAGGAGGAAATCTATATATTTAGATAAGGGTTCAGTCACTGAGCCGATCCCCGCCACTATAGGGCGCCCAGGGGGTCGGCTCAGTGACTTGTGCACCTTAGGCAAAAAATACCAAGAAGGTTTTGTGGGAGACGAATGTACCAATTTCTCGGCCAATCTACTAGGAATAAAGTCTAAGTCAACAAATTTTTCCAAGAAGACACACAACTTGAATAGCGGCAACAGGATCAGTCGAGAGTTTCTCGAACACAGCAGTATCTTCTAATTGTCTATTGGCTTCAGAAACATAATACTGCTATAATAATAATACTGTCATTACAACTACATTGCCCCCCTTGTCCGCTGGTTTCACAACTATGTCATCACACGACTGTAGCCAACCAAGCGCTTGTCTCTCACCAGCAGTGATGTTAAAGTCCCTGTTCGGATAAACAATAGCTTTAACTTCTTTCATAACTTGGTGGCAAAAGATGTCAATGCTGCTCCCAGCGGACAAGGGGGGCCAAAAACTGGAGCGTATACCACTCGAGAAAGCCTCCTCTGCTCTGTTCTCACTCTCAGCTGACTGTGTCTCAGTGCTAGCTAGAAACAATAGGCACTCCTTCTCCAGGTCGTCATATTCAGTATCTATACTAAACCCCAGAGGTACAGGTTTTGCAGGTATTTCTCCTTCTCTCTTAACTCCTTTACCTTTACCCTCCACATCGCAATACATCCTATGCGAATTGAGTTTCCCTGAAGCCTTAAACATATCAATCTCAAACATCACCGGATCAAAGTGTTCAACCAGGCTAAAACCCAGACCCCTATTCAAAACAGACAGTCGGATGAAAGCACATGGTCAGTGAGGTTCACCACTACATTCTCAGATATGGGTTCATTAGGTAAAGAAACACAGGTGTCCTTAAACGGGCGTGAAGCAATTACTTTCTCCAAGAGACTTGCTTCCTCCTCCGGAATGATCTCCTTACTGGTTGGTTTTCTCCTCCGTCTCCTACCTCTCCCCCTTCTGATGCAACTTCTAAAGGGGTGTGTTTTTTTTCTATGGAGGAGAGTCCATTATTACCTGACCCCATTTCTTCAGACACACTAGAGTCAGAATCTGTAGTCCGATACTCAGATTTCCCCCGACGGGGCTGTCTCTTTCTGAAATGCTTTCTTTTACTGAACCAATCAAAAATCTTACCCGTATGAAAGTCCTGCTTATCACAGAGAAATTTATCTTGCTTTCTTTCTTTTATCTCCGCCTGTATAACAATCAGCTTCTTATCCATTTTCTTACAGAAGCCTTGAAACTGGGTATCTGATAGGCGTCCCTGCAGCTGTAACTTAGCAGTAATCAGTTCTTCATTTAATCTCTTATACTCCTCCTTATTCTTATTAAATATCAAACCCAGTATCTGATGGGAAAAATCCAAATGCAAACGCTGCCATTCAGCTGCAAAATCACTGTCTTCCTGAAATTGATGCATCTCCTTATAGACACGTAAGCCTCTAGGGGACACGTCCGCTCTCCTTATATGATCTCAAAGAACTGACTGTCCAGAACAATCGGACCTCTCTGTCCGCCAGTTGTAGCACCTTAAATTCCAGCGATTTAGTGCTCAAAGTCTGTAACGGGTCTTTGGTGTTGCATTGTGTAAAATAGGCATCAGCCCCCTCTCTCCCTTCACTCAAACCTGACCCACTCTCTTCAGCTATGTGCTCCATTTCATATACTACGCTCCACCACTAGCGTGCTCAGTCAATAAAGTATAGTCTCTCAAAACATAAGCGAAAAAAAGAGAAGAAAAAATAGCAAATGACGGCACTGCTACGAGCGTCTATGCGGAGTCAACATAGCACCCGCAATCGCACAATGCGAGCAAAAGGCGTATAGTGGGGTACAGGCATAATCAGTGTGGAACAGGTGCTCTATCCAGTAAAGGAAAGTCCATAATGAAACACCCAAGAAAAGCGAACGTACATTCGTATGATGGACGGCACTCACCAGGCTCGTTTCTTGTGCAGAGTATATTTTATTCATAATACTCACAAATACAGGGCGAGGGGGCGAGCACCAAAGTACACATGCAGAGGTCAGCGGTTGATCCCTCCTCTTATACAACAATCATACAGTATAATGTCTCCTTGTGACTGCCCTCATACAGTATAACGTCTCCTTGTGGCTGCCCCCATACAATATCACGTCTCCTTGTATCTGCCCCCATACAGTATAATATCTCCTTGTGTAAATGTACTGAATACAGTATAATGTCTCCTTGTGAATGGCCCCATACAGTATAACGTCTCCTTGTGTAAATGTACTGAATACAATATAACGTCTCCTTGTGGCTGCCCCCATACAGTATAATGTCTCCTTGTGACTGGCCCCATACAGTATAATGTCTCCTTGTGACTGGCCCCATACAGTATAACGTCTCCTTGTGTAAATGTACTGAATACAGTATGTATAGAGACTGCAGTAACCCCCAACCCCCCACATGCTCCATCTATTGTTCTTTTACAAAGGAAAACTCACAGAGACAAAAGGATAAAAAACATCCTGCATGATGTGATAATGACTGCGGATGTCAGTGGCTATACATATCAAAGTAAATCACAGAAAAGGGGGTTCTAGTGCACAAAAATGGATGCAAACAATATATACTGTATAAACTAAGACCTCATTCTGATATGATAAAATCTGAGACTCTTAGCCAATATATTTTGATCAAAACACATCTGTGCCCACCTACCCAGCGTCACGGTGGTCTCAGGTCAGGCAGGTCCTACGCTAAACCTAACTATGCCGTTGGGCATCTATATCTAGGAGCGTGGATGCTGCACATATAGGCGCGTTGCTCCTAGTGACCTCTATGTGCATACAGCAACCAATGAGAGGAGGAGCAAACACACCTATATGTACCACGCAATCAAGACGCTCAATTTGATAGGAAGAGCAAAAGTGCACAAAAATGCTACTCATGATAAGCTAAGAGCGCATTCAGACCTGAAGGTGCCACTCCCTCAGGTACATGTTATAAACTAAGCAAAACTCACAGAGACAAAAGGATAAAAAACATCCTGCATGATGTGATAATGACTGCGGATGTCAGTGGCTATACATATCAAAGTTTAGCGTAGGACCTGCCTGACCTGAGACCACCGTGACGCTGGGTAGGTGGGCACAGATGTGTTTTGATCAAAATATATTGGCTAAGAGTCTCAGATTTTATCATATCAGAATGAGGTCTTAGTTTATACAGTATATATTGTTTGCATCCATTTTTGTGCACTAGAACCCCCTTTTCTGTGATTTTCTTTTACAAAGGGACTAATGAACGCTTTGTTTCCTGTAGCTGGGGTGTAGCAGCACTGTGTAACCTGAAACCAGCAGAGCAAAGGCTCTTTGTTCTGCTCGTTTCATGTTACACAGTTTGTAACAGAATATTTATGGAGCATACAGCACTGTACAGAAACCTCAGAAAAATAGATAAAGTTCTGGGGCTGTGACCGGGTTACTTTTTCAGCACCATAATACGGGCTCACCGGGAACAAAAATACAGCAATGGTGCTCAGTCCGAGCGAGAAAACGAAAATAAGGATGGCTCTCACCAGTCTTCTTATCAATCTTCCATACCTTTATTAAAGATAAAACATCTGTATGGCCAAACGGGGGTTAGGAGCAGATGCAATCAAAACACAGGCAAAAAGTCAGCAGCAACGGCCGTTTCACGCTCACGTGCCTCCTCTGACCGCTGTACAGAAACCTCTTTAAGCCACTTTCACACTAGCGCTTTAATATTCCGGTATTGAGCTCTGTCATAGGGGCTCAATACCGGAATAAAATGTTTCATTGTTAATGGGGACAAAACTGAACTGAAAACAACTGAATGCTCCTGAAAGCATTCCGTTCAGTCTTCAGACCGGAAAGCAAACCTCAACAGGCTGCAAGATGCTGTGGGGTGCAAAAGGGAGAAGGCAGGCCATGCTAACCAGGCCCGCAACTGTTCCTCGGAGCAGCTCCTTGAGGCAATCTACTTCATATTACACTTTTTGTGATGTAAGGTGACAAAAAATGGCTTTTTTGACACCGTTTTTTTTTTTTTTTTTGCTGCTCTCAGCTGACGGGTCAGCAGGTTGATACGGACATGGCAATACCCAACATGTGTACTTTTTTGTATTTATTTGCGTTTTACACAATAATATCCTGTTTGAAACCAAAAATATGATTTTTTAGTGTCTCCATAGACTGAGAGCTGTAGTTTTTTTATTTTTTTGGGCGATTGTCTCAGATAGGGGCTAATTTTTTGCAGGATGAGGTGATGGTTAGATTGGTACTATTTTGGGGTGTCATACGTCTTTTTGATCGCTTTGTATTACACTTTTTGTGATGTAAGGTGACAAAGAATGGCTTTTTTGACACCGCTCTCTGCAACTCCCCCTTCTTTACTCTGTATGGGGCCGACACCTTCAGGTTTATACTTTTTACCATTTATATAATTAAAGAACACTTTAGGGTTAGTTTTACTCTCTTTGGCGATTAATCTCTCCGTCTCTAGTTTGGCTGTTTTTATTTGTCTTTTACATATTCTATTTTTTTCCTTATAGTTTTTCAATTCTTCCTCACTCCCCTCCTGTTTTAGTGATTTAAATGCTTTCTGTTTGTCATTTATTGCTTTCTTTACAGTTCTATTTATCCACATAGGTTTTTTCTTGTTCCTTAACCTTTTATTCCCATAAGGTATGTACCTCTCACAATTAGATATTAGGATGCTTTTAAAAATATCCCATTTTGTGGCTGTATTTTTATTTTTGATGACTTTGTCCCTGTTAGATAGGACTATGGCCTCTCTTAGTTGGCTAAATTTAGCTTTTTTGAAGTTTGGTATTTGTGTTCCTCCCTGAAGAAACAATCTTTTTAATGACAGTTGGAAGGTTATTATTTTATAGTCACTATTTCCCAGGTGTCCCCCAACCTGCACATCTGTTGTTCTGTCAGTTCTATTGGTTAATACTAAGTCCAGTATGGCCGTCCCTCTAGTCGGGTCCTGAACCAGTTGGGAAAGGTAATTGTCTTTGGTTATTGCCAATAATCAGTTTCCTTTATGAGATGTACAGGCAGGGCCGGCTCCAGGTTCATGAGGGCCCTTGGGCGATAAAGTCTCAGTGGGCCCCCTTACACAGTGATAACTCTCTGAGTACAGACAATGTAGTAGATGTCACCTGCAGTCATATGTTACAGCACAGATAACACAGTGATGGCTATCGGAGTACAGATAATGTAGTAGTATTACCTGCAGTCCTATGTAAAAGCTACAGGATGCAGGCCCTCTGGAGGAATGTCTTCTTGTTTTATGTGTAGACTCTGGCTAAGGCCTCTTTCACACTAGCGGCAGCCCGGATCCGGCAGGTGAAGGGTGCTGCCGGATCCGGACTGCTGCAGGGACATGTGTGGAGCCGGAACCGTGCTCCGGCCCCACACATGTCACACAGTACATACAGACACACACACATATATACACAGACAAATACACATACATACTTACATGCTCCCGGCAGGTCTCCAGAGCGTAGGAGGAGTAGGACGGCTCACACATAGGACGATTCCCCACAGCAACCTTTGCTGGGCGCCTGGTGGAATCGTCATCTGTGCGCGCCGTCCTGTTCCTCCTGTGCTCTGGAGACCTGCCGGGGAGCATGTAAGTATGTATGTGTATATGTCTGTGTATGTTTATGTCTGTATGTGTGTATTGTATGTATGTGTGCAGGTGACGGATCCGTCATGAACTCCATTGAAAGTCAATGGAGGACGGATCTGTTCACCATTGTGTCAAACCAAAGGGATCAGTCCCCATTGACTTGCATTGGGGGTCATGACGGATCCGTCTTGGTGCGGATGCCTGGACCGGAAAGCAAACCGCAGCATGCTGCTTCTAGGAGCCTCCGTTGTCTTCAGTTCAGTTTTGTCCCCATTGACAATGAATGGGGACAAAACTGAAGTGTTTTATTCCGGTATTAAGCCCCTATGACAGAACTCAATACCGGAATTATAAAACGCTAGTGTGAAAGTAGCCTAACACAGTGATGGCTATCTGAGTACAGATAATGTAGTAGTATTACCTGCAGTCCTATGTAAAAGCTACAGGATGCAGGCCCTCTGGAGGAATGTCTTCTTGTTTTATGTGTAGACTCTGGCTAAGCGGTCTCTTTTGCAGGCAGAGTTGTGCCAGATAAGGAGGATGCACACTACACACTACCACTCCCAAGAAAATTGAGCTTATAAGTGCCTAACCCAGATATAGCTATGGCTACTGAGAACCGTGGAGGACCAGAAAAATGGAGAGGTGGCTAGACTAAATTGCAGAGCTGCTATCCATGTATAATAATAAGGTGCCTTCTCATTAGCCCCTTTACATGATGATGCCAGCAGGCACCAAGCATGAATTACACCAGTAACTTCATGTAAACATCAAACACACAGGATCAGACACAAACACACACACAGAGACAGACATACACAGAGACAGACACAAACACACACACAGAGACAGACATACACAGAGACAGACACAAACACACACACAGAGACAGACATACACAGAGACAGACACAAACACACACACAGGGACAGACACAGCTAGAACTCACCACACTCCAGCTCCTCTCCGTATGGGGAACACAGCTCTTGGCTCCTCCCCCACTGGTCACATGGGTGATTACATCAGGAAGGTCCTTGAGCCGAGTAGGAAACTCCATCTATTCTGTTCTGAGTCCTGGGACCGCTCATCCCAGCAGTGCACTGCGCAAAAATTGCCTGCACTGTTGGGGTAAGCTGCCCTAGAATTCAGAACAGCAGTTTAATGAAGACCAGGACAGAGCTACAGTGGGCCCCCCCAGGAGCAGTGGGCCCCGACACTTGCCCGGGTGTGCCGGGTGCTGACGCCGGCCCTGTGTACAGGTTTCAATTTCCCAGTCTATATCTGGGTAGTTGAATTCCCCCATAATAACAACCTCATTATGTTTTGCCGCCTCGTCTATTTCATTTAGAAGTAGATTTTCTGTGGACTCTAGTATATTGGATGGTTTATAATAAAGTCCTATTAGTATTTTATTATTGTTTTTGGCTCCATGTATTTCTACCTACAGTGACTCCACATGTTCATGTCCCTCACTTATATCTTCCCGGAGTGTGGGCTTTAGACAGGACTTTACATAAAGGCAGACCCCTCCCCCTCTACGGTTTTGACGATCCTTTCTAAACAGACTGTATCCCTGTATGTTAATTGCCCAGACATAGCCATCATCCAGCCATGTCTCAGTTATTCCCACTATGTCAAAGTCCTCCTCACACATCACTAATTCCAGTTCACCCGTTTTATTAGTTAGGGTACTGGCATTAGTGTACATACAATTAAGAGGTTTATGTATATTTTTTCCCATACATCTTTCTTTCTGCATTGTTCTAGTTCCTCCTTCCATTCCTCCCCCAGTTCCATTACCTTGCCCCAGGTCTCTATCTGCACTATCTTCACCTCCTATAATGTAGTTACCCTCCCCCCACTCCTCCAGCCTTCTAGCCATCTTCTCCCCCAAAAAAGCTGCCCCTTCCCCATTGAGGTGCAGCCCATCCCTACGGTAGAGCCTGTAGCCGGCAGAGAAGTCGGCCCAGTTCTCCAAGAACCCAAATCCCTCCTTCCTACACCAGTTCTTGAGCCACTTGTTTACCTCCCTAATCTCCCGCTGCCTTTCTTGTGTGACTCGTGGTACAGGCAGTATTTTGGAAAACACTACCTTTGAGGTCCTTGCCCTAAGCTTATGCCCTAAATCCCTAAAATCATTTTTAAGGACGCTCCACCTACCTTTAACTTTGTCATTGGTTCCAATATGGACCATGACTGCTGGATCCTCTCCAGCTCCTCCCAGTAATCTGTCAACCCAATCTGCGATATGCCGAACTCGAGCGCCAGGAAGGCAACACACCATTCGACGATCCCGGTCTTTGTGACAGATTGCCCTCTCTGTACCCCTAATAATTGAATCTCCCACTACCAGCACCTTTCTGGCCTGCCCTGCTCTCCTGGTCCCCTGCTTACTGGAGCTAACATTCCCCTGACCGGCAGAGGAAGTATCCAGCTGCAGCAGTGCTCTCCCTGAATTGGCATCCCCCTCTTCTGCCAAACTTGCAAACTTGTTGGGGTGTGTCGGATCAGGGCTAGCCTCCCTGGCACTTTTACTTCTAGCCCGCTTTCTCTTACCCAGCTAGCTACCTCACTTTCCTGAGCCTCCTCACTACCACCCTCCCCCACATCTACCCCATAGAGAGCTTGCTCAGTGAGCAGCAAACTCTTTTCCAAGTTGTCAGCGCTTCTCAGTGTTGAAATCCGCCCGGTTAGATACGTGATGTGCGATTCCAAACGGGCAATTTGCTCACATTTTGAACAAATATATGCACCCTTAAACGGCTGTTCCAGGACTGCATACATCAGGCAAGATGTGCACTGGACTGCTCTTTCAATAATGGAAGACATACTAATGGAGATTACACAATGAAAGAGAAAAAAATAGAGTGATATGAAACTCACTTACTGTAGTCCCCTTTAAAAGTCCCTGAATCTGAAGTCACATAATCTAAAGTCACACATCTAATTCAAACACGCACTTAAAACGCGAACGCTCAAACTCGCGTTGTGTCTCTGCTTTTATAAATGCAACACTCAAACCAGTCTGCTTTTTTTCCTCTGGATTCATACAGCAGACGCAAATGAGGAACTGCGGCCTTAATTAACAGCAGAAAAAATTGCAACGGATGTGAGGTATATAGACTACAGAACGGTTCTAATGCACACGCTGTGCATGTGGTATTAGCGTCAGGCACACTTGCGTTATTTTTGCCACAAAATTTTAAAAAATGCAGCCAGATATAACAATGGACTTTTGTGTCTTTTCAACAGAACTACTAGCCCTACCTAGCCAAATCCTATCCCTACACTATATTTCCCTCCTTGTGCAAATGTTATACAGCAATTGCAAATGAGGAACTGCGGCCTTAATTAACGGCAGAAAAATTAGCAACGGATGTCAGGTATATAGACTACAGAACGGTTCTAATGCACACTCTGTGCACGTGGTATTAAAGTCAGGCACACTTGCGTTCTTTTTGCCTCAAAGTTAAAAAAAATGCAGCTAGATATAACAATGGACTTTTGTGTCTTTTGAACAGAACTACTAGTCCTACCTAGCCAAATTCTATCCCTACACTATATGTCCCTCCTTGCGCAAATGTTATACAGCAGAAGCAAAAGAGGTACTGCGGACGTAATTAACAGCAGAAAAAAATAGCAAAGAATGTCATGCGCAGGTGACGTTAATGTCAGGCCAACTTGCACAATTTTTAACCCTTAAAAATATGTATATATATAAATATTGCAGCAAGATATAATAGCCCTTAAAAGGGCTTTTGGGTCTTTTCAGAAGAAATACTATCCCTGCCTAGCGTTCTTCTCTCCCTACACTATCTGTCCCTCCTTGCAGCAGCTCTCCCTGACTCGGTATGATCCGGTCACATGTCACCGGGTGCTTTATAGCACCCGATGGCGCATTCCCGGCCATCCAATCAGTGTAATGCCAGAAGTAAACATGGCTACTGGCATTACAGTGAATGCCAGTACCTTCCCGCACCCTAATTAGCTAATTAGCGTGCATGGAGGGGACCCGAGCGCCACCCTGTTTGGCCAAATACTATATTCGGCCGAACATGTTCGCTCAACACTATTCGAAATGTATCAAATTTCTTGTCAAAATTCAGTGAAGCTGCCGAATCGCATTTTTTTAAACTTTGCTGATCTCTAGTCAGTGTATTACCAGTGTAATCTACTGACTGCCTGGCTGCCTGTGAGTCCCAGGGAAGTGGCTGGGTCTCACAGTCTTCCATCAATAAATATATACGTAAATAAATACAATTCAACTGTCTGACACAGATTTTGGTATAGTATTTCAGGTATTTTCACTGAGATTACAAATGCTATCTATCCTCTTGATGGCACACACATACATACAAACTGTATTTGTGTTAAAGTGGTGAAGAAAAAAAATATTTTTACAAGTAGCTGCTTTTTAGGTTTCCTCAGTAGCTAAACTGTGTTATAAGGCAATAATTGCAGCTAGAAGTCACTGTCCGACACACATCCAGCCTTATCTCCTCACTTCTCACTCCCTGGCTCAAAGCTTTCCAGGCCTTTTCCTATTCTACACAATTATTCTACTTTCTAGCCTTTCCTTTCACCGTCTCTGTCACTATAATAGGGATTGTGACTGTACACTGTCCCTAACATTGTTTTCCGTCAGACACTGCATAGACTCCTCCACTCTCATTAACAGTCGAGGACAGAATGTTGTTCTGCTTGTTCTGCAAATCTTTTCCTATTGCAATACCGATTGGCTTATTTAGGCTGTCTATTGACCTGTGAGCCCATCAGGACAAGCCCTCCCCCTAACTTCTTCTTCGGGTCATGTGAGCATCCTTCTTCTTCCTCCCTAGTGCTTTTTCCTGCTGACATGTACAGTAAAATGTACCTGAAAAGCTTCTGGTTCATCTTCCGGACAAAATTTTGGGAAATTCATAATGAACCCAGTTCCTTATGAACTGATTCGCTCATCTCTATGTCCTTCCAGTTCAACCAAGGGATGGGTGTATGAATTAGGAGAAGGGAAGCTAGAAACCAGAATTTTATACCTTTACTTAAAGGGAACCTGTCAGCTGCAGGTTTGTGGGAGCACAGCGTCAGAATGGAAGTGAGTATGAAGATAAAAATTACATATTCAGATTCAGCACCAGTTACACTATACATCTCTTACTCTAGTTCAGGGGGTGTTTCGGAGCTGACAGGTTCCCTTTAAGTGCTAATTCTATTTAATTCTAAGAATTCGTCTAACCTTTTTTAAAACCATGAACTGTTCCTGCTATTATCATGTTCTGAGCTACACCCTTCCGCAGAGTCACAGTTCATATGGTAAAGAAATGCTTTCTTCTCCAGATGGAGGCAGTGCCCACTTGTCTTTTAAGGGGTGTTAAGATAAGTGGATTTGAAACTACTGTGTCAACCACCAGGTTTTACTACTTTGGGTTAAATCTAAATGCATCATTGGGACATTCCCTGGTATCAGTGAAAGCTGAACAACAGGGATCAGAGACACCATTGCGAACCACCGAAGGGTCAGTCAAAACCCATGCATCAAGGCAAGCAGAGTATGTGCAAATCCATGAAACAGGTTCAAAGTCAGAGCAGGCAATGAAGGGCCAATATGGTAATTGGGCATAGGTTAAGTGAGACAGTGGAGGTTCACATTCAGAAAATGGGCAGAGGTTGGTACATGGACAGACAAATGGAAAAGAACACTGTTGCAGGGACTCGCACGCTAGATACACCTATTTGTCACGCACCATATCAGTGAGGAATGTGCCTTATTACCCCAGGGTTGCCAGCTATTGGCTGGTGAACATTAGGACACATTCACTGGCCCTTTAAAACACATATATTTACTGAATATAGACAACCTAATAATTGCATTTGTCTTGATGGACTGTTGTCAACCATGTGCCCCTTCATGTCCAACTAACTTTTGTGACATATATGAATTATTTAAATAAATGCATATAGAAATCACCTGAATTACTCACATCTGAAAAGTGTTTAAATACTGTTTTAAAAAAAAGAAAACTACAGTAATTTAAAGCGATCTTTTATTGTGGCAATGAGTGATGAAGCCTTTTCTGACTGATGAAAAATGTTTCAATGTGTAAGACACAAATATATGATACTTCTCGCTAGTGATAATCATTATCACTATTATTGCAGCATTTAACAAATATCACTACAGTAGCAGTCTGTATATTTTACTTTATAGATCTGTTACAAACAGAATAGGGAAAGTTTAAAATGTAAACTTTATTGATTTTTGTGTGTTTGCGACATGTGTGGTGCAACTTATTTGGCACTATAATCCAAACGCTGGTAAATGAGTCATGATGTCAATAAACAATTTAATTATACACAGAGTATGAATACATGATCAGGTTTTCATCTTCTCACTCATTTTCTGGAAACAAAAGATCCTAGATATGAAGGGGGAGTGAAGGGGGTTGATAACATGCAAAAAAAAGTCCATGTTTTCCTCCCCTGGGGACATGTACAGACCGCAAAAGATAAGCCATGTCTCTCCTTGTGCAGCCTATCAGCACTTCCCCAAGGGGAAATGACTTCTTTATGCTGGCATATCTCAAGCTATGCAACAGAAAGTCATGCCAGGTCTTGTTTTAAAACTGGCAATCTCAGACAAGATCAAGCATATGTATAAGTGCTGCTTCCTCTTCTTAATTACCTGCACAATATCTTTGCAGCCGTGGTGAAGTGTAATTACAATTGCTTTTCTCATATACTGGAATGAGACAGAACAGTTGCAATTACAATGTGCCACCTCTACTACTACCCTGTCAGATAGCTGATTATCGGGGATGTGGAGAGTTGGACGCCTTGGTGATCTGATATAAATGCCTTTGTAAGTTCCAAGAGCAATGTATCCATAATGCCCCTCTGTCCAGGCTTTTACTGTTCATAAAGATACATGTGTACAGTATTTTGGGTGCACCAATGTCATTCTTTATGAGTCTAGACTTATGTGTTGTCTATTAACAAGCATGCTGCAACATTAGAATGAAACATCTAAAGTTCTTTATATTGTTTTCAATTAAATTGTCTTCCCTTAATCCTTTGCACCTGCATATTCCAGGACCCTGGTAAATTACTTGTACAAACATAAAACTGAATCTTGTTTTTATGCAAAGCTCTTGGTTTACATCACCCAGAGGAAAACAAATGCATTTACATACTCAAACTTGTCTAAAAAACAATGGATAATGATATTTTTAATTGTATATCTCCTCTTTTATTTTGTTATTATTAATACATAGTATTCAAGTACCATAAAGCTTAATGCTACACTAATGATAAATAATGTGGAGTGTGCCATTTTAAAGCATCCCCATTTTGCATTTTAAAAATACATAATAATCTAATATATAAAGCTGAGTGTATGTGTGTGTGTGTGTATATCCGCTAAAGGAATCTGCACCGTCGCAGCTACAATCACGAAATTTGGCACACAGGTACATCAGGTGTCCAGGAAGGTTTTAGAACAGGTCTCAGCTCTCCAGGATGTACCGTTCCTGAGATATTCCCAAAAAATGCATTAGCCAATAGAAGCCTGGTCACATGACCCTTATCAGCCAATAGAGGTTCCCAGGCAGTTAGTCTCCACAGACACACCAGGTTTCTATAACAACCTAGCCAATTCACTGCTGTAGGTCTGCTTTAAAGGGGCAGAGTGCTGTGGATGACACTGGGGTATTCTGGTTAAATATAAGTTATGTTTTAGACTTACTCATCATCAATCACTACCTCATATAATGTGAATTTCATATATTTACCGTTCAGTAGTAATAAAATATGTTTTCTTTCCTCTTTCCTCCGAAATTACTATGGCATCGGCCTGTAATTCAGTCGACCTTCAAAAGAAGGACTTAAAAGCCCTACCCCCAGGTCCCACTATGTCACGCCCCGACTCAGTCAGGCCACGCCCCTTCCACTCCGCATCTGACCGGGATTGAAAAAATGAAGGTAAAAATCAACTTCTGTCAGCTGCAGGGGTGGGAGGGAGTGTGACTTTCTCCCTGCAGCTCATGCTCAGACAGCACAGTGCTGCTGTCTGAGAGTGAGCTGTTCAAAAGGACATCCGTGTGTCCATCCAGGCCCTGCGCATGACAGAGGACAGGGAGTCTGAAAGCCAGAATGTCCAGCCTTACCCCAACATGAAGCCGTGCCACCGGTCCCCATAGAGGCACACCCCTAAACAAGAGGCCACGCCCCCTGTGTCCATCCAGGCGCTGCGCATGACAGAGGACAGGGAGTCTGAAAGCCAGAATGTCCAGCCTTCCCCCAATGTGAAGCCGTGCCACCGGTCCCCATGAAGCCACACCCCTAAACAAGAGGCCACGTCCCTTGTGTCCATCCAGGCCCTGTGCATGACAGAGGACAGGTAGTCTGAAAGCCAGAATGTCCAGCCTTCCCCTAACGTGAAGCCGTGCCACCGGTCCCCATGAACCAACACCCCTAAACACGAGGCCACGCCCCCTGGTTCCATAAAGACATGGAGGAGAAGCTGTCTGAGTGTCAGCTACTGAAAGGGTGGACATCCCTGTGTCTATCCAGGCACTGCGCCGGGCAGTGGAAAGGGAGTCTGAAAGCCAGACTGTCCAGCCTACAACTGGACCTCTGGCCACCCTAGGGGCAGGCTGATGTTAGGGTGGCCAGTTGTCCGGCTTTAGGCTGGACAGTCCGGTTTTCTGGCTCCCTGTCCTCAGTCCAGCACAGTGCCTGGATGGACATAGGGATGTCCACCCTTTCAGTAGCTCACACTCAGGCAGCTTCTCCTCCGTGTCTTCACGGAGCCAGGGGGCGTGGCCTCATGTTTAGTGGTGTGTCTTCATGGTAACCAAGGGTACTGTTTCACGTTTGGGGGAATGGCCGGTGAGGTCTGGATTTCTGGGGTGAAGACAGTGGCCACTCTAGCTGCTGTGGAGATCACAGTTATAAGGGGCGGGCTCGGCCGAGCACCCGAGCATAATGTTAGTCAATGGGACTAAACCAGGCACCCCCCGCTCGGAAGAAGGGAGGGTGCCTGGTTAATAGAAAAAGGTCAGAATCGCGACTTCTCTTTTACTCCTTTCACTCGGAAAAGTATGCTAAGTAACTGAATTTGTACGCATTAGCGTACAAAAATGCGTACGCATTAACGTACAAATGCATACGCATTAGCATACAAATTCGTACGCATTAGCGTACAAATCAACATTACAGTGCTGGGAAGAGACTCAAGCATTGCGCTTGAGTACATTCTGTGTTCGGCCAAACACCGAGCGGACCCAAACGTAGTCATGCTCGGCCGAACAGTGAGTTCGGCCGAGCATGCTCGCTCAACACTAATAATAATATACATTTAAATTAATAAAACAAGTTTGATACATAAATTAGTTATTTAACATTATTCAAGTAATATGGATAAACTGATATTTCTGCCCCCCAAATTAGACAAGTCATGAACCTTATTAGGTGAGCCAGTCAGCAGTTTTGACCATGTTAAACACAGAGCGACAATCGTGGTGCAACCACAGTTGGTTTCAAGTCTGGTGAATTAGGGGGCTAGGGTAGTACTTGAAAGTCTTGGTAATTAATGGGTGTATGTGATCTGCAAGGATAGATTCCTACCCAAATCGGTTTAAAGCACCTCCCTAATGGGTGAGTGGGCCAAGAGGATTCCATGAAAAAATTCTCAGACCATAACACTGACACCACCAGCTTGTGTTCCTCTAGCAATAGTTTCATGGTTTTTGTTCTCTGATAATTCTCGCTCGACAAACATCGGAGAACGCAACCCTTGGAATTGAAGCCATTTCTGCAGATGCAACTTCATTAGTAGAGGTGCAGTGACCATCTGCTTCAGAGCGCCATATGTAGTAGGGTTCAGTGAACTGTTTTAGACACATGATAGTTCTCTTTTTTCATTTTGGCAGTGAGCTGCTCTACTGTAGTTTTTTAGTCTGCCTCAAACATCTTTATAGCGGACGTTCAACTCTCATATCAATGGATTGTGGAGATCTGCAGTTTCTACATCACCTATTTGCAATGGTGCCATTTGTCCACTTACGATACATTTTCACCACAGCAGTACGTGAACAGTTTACAAACTGAGCAGTCTCAGAAATACTGCCACCATTAGGCCAAAAGCCAATAATCATCCCTTTTTGCAACTCTTATAAATCACCCCTTTTACCCATGACATCAGTGAGGGATATTTGTGCAGACAGCCTATCAGACAACTGATATACTCACCAAGCCAGTTCATGACACATGACTTCCTTCATGATCTATCTGCTAGTATATTGATGTTGTACAATGCATTGAATTAAACTGGACGCAGTAAAATGAATTGAATTAAACCGCTATATTGGCACTGTACATTGCTTTGAAATAAACTACTAAAAAGCATTAAATAAAACTAATATATTGATACTTTACAATATGTTGAATTAAACTGGACAGTATATTAATGCAGACAAATGCGTTTAATTAAACTGGATGGCATATTAATACAGTAAAATGTGATGGATTGAACTGGTATGCTGATACTATACAATGTGTTGAATAAAACTGGATGGTATATTGATACATTGAATTAAAATGGACAGTATAATAACGCAGAGCACTGTGTTGAATTGGACTGCTATACTAATGCAGTATAATGCATTGAATTAAACTGCTTTACTAATGCAGTACAATGTAATGACCAGCACAAACGATAGGAAAATTGGAATTTTTAGAAAGAAAAAAGTACAATTGTGTAGCGTATCAAACAAAATGTTTGCTACTGGAGGTGCTGGGAATATGTACATAAAACACTGATGAACTGTAGAATTTTGAGGTTTAAAAAAATGTGTAGCTGCTGAAGGATTTGCCAATATATGGTAAATTGGTCAGAGGCTGTCAGCCAATCGATGCCAGGGTAATATGATCCTCCAGTTTCATCCTCTCTGCTCTGTTTTCCTTTCTAAATAGTTTAGAACTAGAGATGAGCGAGCACTAAAATGCTCGGGTGCTCGTTATTCGAGACTAACTTTTCCCAATGCTCGGGTGCTTGTTTCGAGTAACAAACCCCATTTAAGTCAATGGGAGACTCGAGCATTTTTTGCAGGGGACCAAGGCTGTGCCTAGGGAAGGCTGGGTGAAAACCTGGAAACATCAGAAAATGATGGAAACACCACGGAAATGGACAGAAAACAGCAGGGGCAGCATGCATGGATGCCTCTGAGGCTGCCTAATCCCACCATTACCCCAAATTCTCCTGCAACAGCCTGGTGGTTACCCTCATGGCAATTGTGCTCACCCAGACCAAGATAGGTGAGGCACATGCCCATCACATGTTAGGGAAGCACCCAACTAGGTGCAACGAAGGTCCATCACCCATGCCCATGCTGGCACTGCTCTCCTATCCCCAGCCACACGATGCAGGCATAAGCCTGACACAGCATGGCGGTGACACCAACAAGTGACCAAGTTAGATGAGGTAGCAGGTGAGCCACCCAAAAATTTAGCCTGACGCAGCATGGCGGTGACAACAGAGTGACCGAGTTAGACTGAGGTAGTAGGAGGTGAAGCATGGATGGTAATTCGAAGGAGGAGGAGGGGTTGGAGGAAGAGGCATAGTAAGTCTGAGAAACCGTGACCGAGGTAGGCCCCGCAATCCTCCAAGTGGGCAGTACATGAGCGGCCCCAGGGTCAGACTCGGTCAGAGTGACCGAGCTACACAATGGTAGCAGGTAGAGCACATAAAAAATTTAGAGTGGCCCTGTATGTGGACGTTGAGGGCCTGGAGGCTGTCTCCTTGAGAAATGCTCAGGGTGGCCGAACGCCGGGCTCGACGGCGGACCCTTTTCGGGTTATCGATTGTCGAAATGTTGGCTTACATCAAGTTTAGTATCTGTTCTTATCAGTTGCTTTGGCTGTTGGTGGTAAAGTGGTGAGCATAGTTGCTTCCCAAGCAGTTGACCTGGGTTCGATTCCCATCTATCGCATTATAAGGCCCTGCGGAAAAATTGATTGGAGAGAGAGCCTGTAGGTGGACCTCCGGAAAAATTGTTTAGAGAGAGGGCCTGTAGGGGGCCCTCCGGAAAAATTGTTTAGAGAGAGGGCCTGTAGGTGGACCTCCGGAAAAATTGTTTAGAGAGAGGGCCTGTAGGTGGCCCTCAAGAAAAATTGTGGTAAAAGAGTGCCAGTTGGACCTCTAAAAAATTGCGTTTTTTGGTTCAGTGTTAGGCAAAGACGACAAGGAGGAGGAGGAGGAGTAGAGAAGAGGAATCGGATACATAAGTAATGTTAATCTTTAGCTGCTTTCCCCCGGAGGAGATTTGTATTCCGGTGAAATCCAGGCTTTGTTCATTTTAATAAGTGTCAGCCTGTCAGCGCTGTCAGTTCTGCTTGTACCGTGGGTCCAGGAGAGTGAACACCCAGTAATCGGTGTTTGAAAAAATGCTTCTAACCCGAGGATCACGGGATAGGCAGCATAACATGAATTCTGCCATGTGTGCCAGAGTCCCAACACGCAAGAATTCCCTCTCCTCACTGGCCTGACTCTCCATTTCCTCCTCCTCCTCCAAGTCCTCCTCTTCAGCCCATACACGCTCAAGAGTTAAGAAGGACTGAGCACTGGTACCCTCTTCTGTCTCGCTGACATTCTCCTCCTCCTCATCCCCCTCCTCCAATACACGCTGAGAAACAGACCGGAGGGTGCTCTGGCTATCAAGCGACGTATCTTCCTCCACCGTCTCTTGTGACAAGCGCAAAGCATCCGACTTCATGCTGAGCACTTAGTTTTTTAACAGGCAAAGCAGCGGGATGGTGAGACTGATAATGGCGGCATCGCCGCTGACCATCTGTGTTGACTCCTCAAAGTTGCTCAACACCTGGCAGATATTAGACATCCACGTCCACTCCTCATTGTAGACTTGAGGAATCTGAGTGACCTGACTACCAGTTCTGGTGGAAGTTGACATCTGGCAGTCTACAATCGCTCTGCGCTGCTGGTAAACTCTGGATAACATGTTTAATGTCGAATTCCATCTTGTGGGCACGTCACACAACAGTCGGTGAGCGGGCAGTTGTAGGCGGCGCTGAGCTGCCCTGAGAGTGGCAGCATCTGTGGTCGACTTGCGGAAATGCGCACAGATGCGGCGCACCTTGGTGGGCAAATCAGACAGATTGGGGTATGTCTTGAGGAACAGCTGAACTATTAGATTGAACACGTGGGCCAGGCATGGCACATGTGTCAGTCTGCTGAGTTGCAGAGCCGCCACCAGGTTACGCCCGTTGTCACACACAACCATGCCTGGCTTGAGGTTCAGCGGTGCCAGGCACAGATCGGTCTGCGCCGTGATGCCCTGTAACAGCTCTTGGGCGGTGTGCCTTTTGTCACCTAAGCTCAGTAGTTTGAGCACCGCCTGCTGGCGCTTACCCATGTCATTGCTGCTGTGCCTAGAGCTACAGACTGAAGGCGCCGTGCCCACGGATGGTAATTCGGAGGAGGAGGTGGAGGAGGAGGAGGGGACGGAGGAGGAGTCATAGTACGTCTGAGAGACCGAGGTAGGCCCCGCAATCCTCGGTGTCTGCAGTACATGAGCGGCCCCAGGGTCAGACTCGGTCCCAGCCTCCACCAAGTTAACCCAATGTGCCGTCAGTGAGATATAGTGTCCCTGCCCGGCAGCACTTGTCCACGTGTCCGTGGTTAGGTGGACCTTCTCAGAAACAGCGTTGGTCAAGGCACGGATGATGTTCTGTGACACGTGCTGGTGTAGGGCTGGGACGGCACATCGGGAAAAAATAGTGGCGGCTGGGGACCAAATACCGAGGGGCAGCCACCGGCATGAGATTGCGAAAGCCCTCGGTCTCGAGGTGACACAGGGGAAGGAGCAGTGGTGTGACCCGCAGGAGGTGAACGGCCTTGGTTCCATTTAGTGGGTTGTTTAACACTCATATACCTTCACATGCTGATGGTGGTTAGGCTAGTAGTGGTGGCACCCCTGCTGATCCCGGTGTGGCACAGGTTGCACACCACAGTCCGTCGGTCATCCTCAATTTCTTTAAAGAACCTCCAGACTTGCGAACATCTAGGCCTCGCCACAGAAGCTTCTCTATGTGAAACAGTCGCTGCTGATGCACCAGCTCTGGCCCTGCTTCCCCCTCTGGCCACACACTGCCTCTTCCAACCTGTTCTTGTGCAGCACTCGCCTCCGCCTCTGAAGCTCTGTCTTTACTCGGTTTATCAACCCAGCTTGGGTCAGTCACTTTGTCATCCTCCGATTCCTCAGTCTGCTCCCCCCTCAGACTTCCTGCCCTGACAACAACTTCACCACTGTCTGACAACCGTGTCTCCTCATCGTCCGACACCTCTTTACACACTTCTTCCACTAAGTCAACATTGTCATCATCATCACCCACATACTGCGACAGTTGGAAAACTTGGGCATCGGGAAAGAGGTCAGCAGCAACCTGAGAAGTGGTTTGTGACTCTGGGAAGGGTCCAGAAAACAGTTCCTGAGAGTATGCCGGATCGCATTCCAAATTTTCCTGGGAGGGGGCAGACTGGGGGGAAGGAGGTTGAGGTGGAGGAGCCAGAGGAGTGCTCCCTTGGGTAACGTGGGTGGACTGCGTGGAAGACTGACTGGTGGACAAATTACTTGAAGCATTGTCCGCAATCCACAACATCAGCTGTTCGCACTGTTGTGGTTTTAACAGTCCTCTACCACATGTCCCTGTAAGTTGAGACATGAAGCTAGGGAGTGTAGCTCTGCGGCGTTCCCCTGCTCCCTCATCAGCAGGTACTGTCTCACCCTGCCCAGGACCACGGCCTCTGCCCCCTGCAGTAATTGAATGCCCACGCCCACTCCCTCATCCTCGACCCTTAGCCCTGGGAGTCAACATTTTCTGTATATAAGTGTATTATATGTACAAAAAAAATGGGCCTGCTGTACTGAAACCCACAAACTTGTTCAATCTGAACAAGAAAATATATAGGTGGATAAGTTAGAGCAAAATCACGTATGTTATTTCGTACCGTGCAGTATGGAGCAATTACACTGAAACTATTAGATTAGGCAGACTTGGTCTGCTTAAAGGGGTTGTCTCACTTCAGTAAGTGTCATTTATCACGTAGAGAAAGTTAATACAAGGCACTTCCTAATGTATTGTGATTGTCCATATTACTTCCTTTGCTGGCTGGATTAATTTTTCCATCACATTATTCACTGCTTGTTTCCATGGTTACGACCACCCTGCAATCCATCAGTGGTGGTCGTTCTTGCACAATATAGGAAAAAGCACTGGCCTATGTGCGTTCTTATGGTCCCGGCCAGCAGAAAGGCTGAAGCTTTTTCCTATAGTGTGCAAGTGCAACCACCACTGATGGATTGCAGGGTGGTCGTAACCATGGAAATGAGCAGTGTATAACGTGATGGAAAAAAGAATCCAGCAAAAGACAGCAAAGGAAGCAATATGGAGAATCACAATACATTAGTAAGTGCCTTGTACTAACTTTCTCTACATGATAAATGCCACTTACTGAAGTGAGATAACCCCTTTAAGTGCAACCCAGGCAAATGTCGCACAGAGATTTTTGTAATGTAGCTGTATCAGTGACAGCAAAAGACTTTTTTTAATTACGTGACGTACAGAATGTGTCACCTGGACAGAAAATACGGATTGTGCTTTGTATATAGGTGGATAAGTTAGAACAAAATTACGTATGTTATTACGAACCGTGCAGTATGGGGCAATTACACTGAAACTATTAGATTAGGCAGACTTGGTCTGCTTAAGTGCAACCCAGACAAATGTCGCACAGAGATTTTTGTAATGTAGCTGTATCAGTGAATGCAAAAGACCGTATTTGATTACGTGACGTACAGTATGGGTCACCTGGACAGAAAATACGGATTGTGGTTTGTGGTGAGTGGACAGCTGAACTGTGACACACAGAATGGTTCCAAACAGCTGTATGAAATGGATTTCTATCACTGAGATAAAATAATTAAAAAAAAAAAAAAATTGTTATATATGGCGATAGCTGCACTACTAGTGCCAGCCAGCCCAGCCAGAAGGAGACAAAAAGTGTCTTGTAGCCTTTAGAAGGGCTGTTTTTTTGAGATCACTCCTGCCTAACAGAGAACTAAATCCAGGCCCTAACACTCTTCCTGAAACGCAGCAGATCTGTCCCTAACGACATCCAGACAGCCTCTGAGCCGAGCACCGCCAGACGTCACTTGTATATTCCAGGGTCACCTGATCAGGCCAGCCAACCCCTGCTATCGACATGTAAGGGCCCCACGTGATGCTGGGTGTACCGCAGAGTCTCCTGGCTTGTGATTGGCTGAGTTTATAGGCGCCAAAAATTAAAAATGTGGGAGATGCCATTTCCTCGAGCATGGCGAGATACTCGTCCGAGCAGCGAGCACTTACGAGTACCGTAATGCTCGAACGAGCACCAAGCTTGGACGAGCATGCTCGCTCATCTCTATTTAGAACTGATTCGCTCATCTCAAATTAGGAGTTAATTTTAACACCCGAACCAATTCAAAATATTTTGGATGGGTAAAGGACACATAACAATTATGGATGGTTAGATATCATTTTCATATTGAAGAGAAGTACAGTTTTAACATTTATTATACATAGAGGTCTCAGAAAGAGGATGTACAACCAAGGGAAAAAAAGGACTCCATTCTTGAATGATATAGTTTATAGTATGCAATAATGAAACTACTAACCTCTCTTGACGACATAAACACTTAAAAGATTTCAGTATGTATTTTTTTTTCCAGAAAGGAAAACAACATTATGAAGACAACTGTTCAAATATAGAAGAGTAATTAATGATTAAGGGTGCTGCCACATGTCATGGCTGTGTTACATTTTTGGTGTTTTAAAAATATACACCAAAAATGCATGTTGTTTTTTCAACAACATATTTGTAATTATGGTGTCTTTTCTTCCAGAAAAGGGGAAACACATTGTAGACTTAAATTACATGTATTTAATTCTATTTTGCAATTGCTATTTATTTTTGCTGTTCGTTTTCCCTTTGCTGGAAAAAAAACTCACTGTAAACACAGATAAGTTGCTACAAAAACCACGTGTTTTTTGGTGTTTTTTTTTGCCACACCAAAAACTTGTGGCAGCACCCTAAGAAACCTGGCTATCTCTATAAATGTAAAACTTCTGGTAGACTTGTATTCAGGTGTGTACTCACATCCTGTGTCCACATCATGCAAAGAAGTAAGAACATTAGCCATGACCTAGGAGATGAAATTGTTACTGCTCATCAATAGGTGAGGTTAAAAGGCCATCTGCAAACATTTAACCCAATGACTACCAGGAACGTGCAAGTACAGAGGCAGTAATCACTTTAAATGTAGCTCCCGTTTGCAAGCGCACCAAGCACCATAACCGCCAGTTTTCTGCTCTTTCAAACAGCAGAGGCCCAGGGCTAATGTCCATGATCAGCGATAATGCTGATCGGAGACATTTAATCCCTCAGATGCCATGGTCAGCTGTGACCATGACATCTGAGTGGTTAAAATGCAGGAACCACACGGTAGTAACAGCTTCGCCTTGCTAAGATTGGGGAAGCTGTTACCAGTAATGATAGGCCAGAGTCTATTACAGGAAAATTCCAATAGAGGCATGGAGGTGGCAGCAATAAATTTGAATATACTGTAACAGATCAAAATCCAGCAGTGAGTAGAAATTGCAACCTAATTGCTTAATATAGACACCTAGGGAGTTTAAAATTTTTTTAAAAAACTGCTTGCCATGTAGGCTTGCTGCATGCACTCTGCGTACTGGATGCAGGCTACTACACGTGTATGCTGGTTGCTTGGGTGCTGCGTGCTGGCTGCAATCTTCTGTGTCTAAGCGTGGGCCTATGTATGTGGATACTCTCCTGTGTTCAGTATGTGAACTGTGCTCTCTGAATATTTATCCTCCTCGTGTCTGCATCACAGTATAGCTCCTGACACTGTCATGTTGTCATGAAGGCTGACTGCATGAGCTTCGCATACTGGCTCCAGGCTGTCTCCTGTGAATGCTAGTTGCTTAGGGCTTCATGCTGGCTGCGGCCTTCTCTGTGTGAAAGTTGGCCTGTGAATGTGAATACTCCCTGTGTTCTGATCACAGGACAGTTTGCACTTTACAGGTGTTTCTGTATATACAGGCTTCCTCTGCCCTTGGATACTGGCTGTGGGACGACTAATATGTTTGCTGGTTGCTTGGATGGTGCATGCTGGCTGTCTCCTTCTGAGTGTGAATTATGTCCTGTGTATCTGTATATTGCCTGTGACTTGTTTGCTCTGTTTTCAAGTAGGGTTAAAGTTTACCTGTGTTTGTGTCTGATTATTAGGTCGTCAGCTGCCTTAATTGAACTGGCTATGTAGACCTGTGAGCTGTGTGCCTGAGGCGGTCTGTCTCCAGCTTGGCTGTGTACAGGATGTATGCTGGGTGTTTGCCATTCTACCCTGAACTGTTTGGTCACTCAGTAATTCATTGATGTCACCTTGGTTCTTGTCTGTATGTTTGGTGTCTGATATTATCTGACCTTGTCTGGTGGGGAATGACTTGCTCACCATTCCACATGTGTTCCGGTGCACTTGGTCTAGTGGTGTTTCATCTGCCATTGTTGCTGCCCTGTTTTTTTACGTTTATTCCGGTTATTTTCAAACAGCAACATTCTTCAAGGTCCCAAGTGCAAATCCTAGATGAATCCCGGACTAGGATCCTCAGGCAATAAAGTAAAAAATAGTAGGCCTTACTCTTTTTGAACCCACGTAGCGGTAGTTCTGAGTATACAATATGCAAAATTTCCAACAACCATAAATTCTTCAGAAAATCCACTGTTAAAAAAATATGGACATCTATTAAAATCCCTTAGAACCTAACTGGTTTTTAATCATAGCATAACTGAATGTTCACAAAAACTGTCCTTTAACCACTTCAGATCTGGGCCATTTCCCCCCTTCCTGACCAGGCCTAATTTTGCAAATCTGACATGTGTCACTTCATGTGGTAATAACTTTGGAACGCTTTTACTTATCCAAGCGATTCTGAGATTGTTTTCTCGTGACACATTGTACTTCAAGTTAATGGTAAATTTGAGTCGATAAGTTTTAATTTTATTTATAAAAAAATCCAAAAGTTAACGAAAATTTGAAAAAATTCACTGTTTTCTAAATTTCAATCTTTCTGCTTTTAAGACAGATAGTGATGCCCCATAAAATCCTTTTTAATTTACATTCCCCATATGTCTACTTTATGTTGGCATCATTTTGGTAGTGTCATTTTATTTTTTTAGGACAGTAGAAGGTTTAGAATTTTAGACGCAATTTTTGCAAATTTGCAAAATCAACTTTTTTAAGGACCAGTTCAGTTCTGAAGTCAGTTTGTGGGCTTACATAATAGAAACCACCCATAAATGACCCCATTTTAGAAACTACACCCCTCAAACTATTCAAAACCGGTTTTAGAAATGTTGTTAACCCTTTAAGTATTCCACAGGAATTAAAGCAAAATAGATGTGAAATTTCAAAGTTTCACTTTTTTTTGTAGATTTTCCATTTTAATCATTTTTTTCCTGTAACACATCAAGGGTTAACAACAAAACAAAACTCAATATGTATTACCCCGATTCTGCAGTTTGCAGAAACACCCCACATGTGGTCATAAACTGTTATTTGGGGATATACCATGGCTCAGAAGGGGAGGAGCAGCATCTGCATTTTCTAACATGGAATTTTTTGTCATGGTTGTAAGAGTGATAACTTTTTAATTTTTTTGTGGACTGAGCTGCGTGAGGTCTTATTTTTTGCGGGACAAGCTGTGCTTTTTATTGGCACCATTTTGGGGTACATCCGGCTTTCTAATCACTTTTTAATGTAATTTTTGGAAGGTTAACTAAAAAAAAAAGCAGTTTAGGGGCATTTTTCTATATTTTTTTTTACACAGTTCACTTGATGGGGAAGATCATGTGATATTTTTGTAGAGCCAGTTGTTACGGATGCAACGGATGCCAAATATGTCTATTTTTTATTTATTTTTTTAATGTTTTACACAATAAAAGCATTTTTAGAAAAAAAATCATGTTTTTGTGTTGCAATTTTCTAAGAGCCATTTTTTTCATTTTTCGGGCTATGATCTTGTGTGGGGGCTCATTTTTTGCGGGATGAGGTGACGTTTTTATTGCTATCATTTTGGGATGCATACGACTTTTTGATATTATTGTTATTTTGGTAGGTGATGCGACCAAAAAAGCTGTTTTGGCATAATTTTTATTAGATTTTTTTACGCAGTTCACTTTATGGGGTAGATCATGTGATATTTTTATAGAGCCGGTCGTTTCAGACGCGGTGATAACAAATATGTCTATCTTATTTATTTATTTTTATTTGTAACATTTTTTTAATGAAATATATGTGGGAAAATTATTTTATATATATATATATATATATATATATATATATATATATGTGATTTTTTTTTTATAATACTCTATTTTTTTATTTATCTTTTTTTTTTACACTTTGTTTCCCCCATAAGGTCATACAAGACCTCAGGGGAACATTTAACTTCACTTATTTATTTATTTTTTTACATTTATTTTTTACACTTGATTTCTCCTGTAACTGGGGCTGACATAGTAGCCCCAGTTACAGGGGAAATACATCCCCAGAGAGGCTGTACAGCATAATACTATGCTGTACAGTCTCAGTGCAGGGCTGATCGGGTCTATGAGAGACCCCGCAGCTCCTGCACTCTCCCTGCCCCGGCGATCATGTGACCGACGGGCTGGAACAGGAAGCGCAATAGCGCTTCCTGATCTGTATTCACAGCACTCGGTGAGCGCTGTGTATACAGCGATCTAGAAAGCAGGGATCCCTGGGAACGGTCCCTGCCTTCTCTTTGGGGTACCCTGCTGTCACTGACAGCAGGTACCCCACTGTGCAGCTGCACGATTAGCGTGCAGCTGCTATCTCTGAATGGACGTTCAGAAACGTCCATTCAGAAATAGATAACCACTTCCCGGACGTTTATAGTCAACGGGCAGACGGGAAGTGGTTAAACCCCCAGGAATATCTACTCCAAAATCTGGTCATAAACACAGGTTAAACACTTGGTGATACGCTGATTAACTAGAGCACACAGTACCTCTATTTCAAAATACATAAATGTATAATATGTCCAGTTAATGAGGTTATCCAAACTACAAACTATGCACCCAAATGCCTGGACCTCTCATAAAGATTATACTTACCCCACACCCAGGCGCCCGTGTCACTCCTTATCCCTGCACAGCCGCCACTTAATCTGCCCATCGCGCAGATCAAAACTCCTGCGATGGGGGGAACAGCCAATAGCAGGCCACAATGGGGACGAGACTCCCTAGCATCGTGGGTGAAGGCCGGCGTGTATCAGGAGCAACGCGGGTGCCAGGGAGCGGGGTAAGTATAATCTATATGAGGGACCTAGGCATTCGGGGGCATATTTTGTAGATAACCCCTTTAATAAAATAAAAAAACATATCTACTGAGCATATTTTGAAGATTTCCACATATCTGTACTTGGACAACTAACACATAAAAATAGATGCTGTGTGAATAAACTGCACAAACATATAGAAAATATAGAAAAATAAAAAGATAAATGTTAAACCTGTTCTATTATTGAATCCAAACACTGTCATCATTATGTAGGTAAGGCTTCACAAGTAGGATAAAGCTATAGAATTTTCCTACCAGGGCTATGCCTCACTCACTCTGCATTTTAAATGAGAATCTGCTACATATAGAATCTGCTACATCTGAAAATGGACTTTCATAAAGGTATAAACCAGTATATTCAGTGACTAAGCATTCAGAAACAGAGCTTAATTGTTGAGTTTACCAACTATGCATTTTCAAATATGAAATCAATTAGTTATCATTATTTAAAAAATGAAAATCAATATAATATGTAATTATCTAAACAAGAAGCAGGAGATTCAACAGACATGAGAAAATGTATCTGATTAGCAAACAATTAGTGTCATCTTTTACAATGAGGTTTCTTCTTAAAAATTCTTTACCCTCTACATGACTATCTTTATGATCAAAACTAACTATGATCAAGCTAGAACCTATTAGGACTCCTTGATGCTGGACTAAGCTAAGTTTAAAAGACTTAGTACATTAATGAATGCTTTATATTTTCCGGAGTTCAATTTGCTGGATCCTTATCTCACTCAACATCCGCCATGGAGAAGAGTTGGGAGGCCACTGATAGCAGAGATCATCCTCCAATATGGATGCTGGGCTCAAGCTTAGCTGGCATATGTAGTGAATAGGAGAGCTGCTACCAGACTTTATTGACAAAGGCTTTTCTCCCCACTAACAAAAGGATTGGGCAGTTGATCAGGTACTAGCTATAATGAGATGCCACCACGTTAGTTTTCCAGTTTTATGTGCCACTTTATAGTGGAATGAGGAAATAGACAGCAAGATATGGATATGTTTTGGCATATGTTTGGCTTTTAATAGTCTATAGGTACTGTAAAGAATACATCAGGAGAATTTCCCAGCATATATACAGAACATGGTGGCTAAACATTGTGTGAACTTAGCCTTAAAGGAATGTGTCACTAAGAAATGACCTGGTTTTTAAATCACATTTGTAACATAATTTTTTTAGAATTGTTGGTGATTTTTGTTGTAATTTTCCATGTCACTATATAAAAAAAAAAAAACTAAATTTGTACTGTTTTTCACTGGTCACGAGGCTGAATGATATGTTGAGACTTCCTGCCCTGTTCAGTAGCTATCACATTATCATCACATACAGAGTTACAATGACACTTAGTACATTTATACAGATAACACAGGATCCACCATTCATTCATCTTTTTCATATATATATATATATATATATATATATATATAAACGCGAGCTGAAGGACCCGGGTATATTTAATTTATTTCATTTACTGTTTGTGTGTGTGTGTCGTTAAAAGATATCGAGAGTGACCTCTACAGCGGCCTGCCCCTTTAACAGTGACCTCTACAGCGGCCCACCCCTTTAACAGTGACCTCTACAGCAGCCCACCCCTTTAACAGTGACCTCTACAGCAGCCCGTCCCTTTAACAGTGACCTTTACAGCAGGCCGCCCCTTTAACAGTGACCTCTACAGCAGCCTGCCCCTTTAACAGTGACCTCTACAGAAGCCCACCCCTTTAACAGTGACCTCTACAGCAGCCCACCCCTTTAACAGTGACCTCTACAGCAGCCCGCCCCTTTAACAGTGACCTCTACAGCGGCCCGCCCCTTTAACAGTGACCTCTACAGCGGCCCGCCCCTTTAGCAGTGACCTCTACAGCTGCCCGCCCCTTTAACAGTGACCTCTACAGAAGCCCGCCCCTTTAACAGTGACCTCTACAGCTGCATGCCCCTTTAACAGTGACCTCTACAGCAGTCCGCCCCTTTAACAGTGACCTCTACAGCTGCCTGCCCCTTTAGCAGTGACCTCTACAGCTGCCCACCCCTTTAACAGTGACCTCTACAGCTGCCCATCCTTTTAACAGTGACCTCTACAGCAGCCCGCCCCTTTAACAGTGACCTTTACAGCTGCTTACCCCTTTAACAGTGACCTCTACAGCTGCCCGCCCCTTTAACAGTGACCTCTACAGCTGCCCGCCCCTTTAACAGTGACCTCTACAGCAGCCCACCCCTTTAACAGTGACCTTTACAGCAGCCCACCCCTTTAACTGTGACCTCCACAGCAGCTAGAGTGGCCACTGTCTTCACCCCAGAAAGCCAGACCTCACCGGCCATTCCCCCAAACGTGAAACAGCGCCCCCAATTCCCATGAAGACAGACCACTAAACATGAGGCAATGCCCCCCTGGCTCCGTGAAGACACGGCGGAGAAGCTGTCTGAGTGTGAGCTACTGAAAGGCACTGCATCGGACGGAGAACAGGTAGCCAGAAAACTGGACTGTCCAGCCTAAAGCCAGACATCTGGCCACCCTAAAATCAGCCTGCCCCTAGGGTGGCCAGAGGTTCTAGGCTGGACAGTCTGGCTTTCAGACTCCCTGTCCTCTGTCATGCACAGGGCCTGGATGGACACAGGGATGTCCTTTTGAACAGCTCACTCTCAGCAGCAGCACTGTGCAGTCTGAGCAATGAGCTGCAGGGAGAAAGTCACCCTCCCCCCACCCTTCCAGCTGAAAGAAGGTGATTTTTACCTATATTTTTAATCCCAGTCAAATGCGGCATGGAAGGGCCGTGGCCTGACTGAGTCAGGGGCGTGACTTAATGGGATTTGGGGGTGGGGCTTTTAAGTCCTTCTTTAGACGGTGGCCTGAATTACAGGTAGATGCCATAGTAATTAAGGAGGAAGGTGGGTAGCAGTGGAAGAATACATCTTTTATTACTACTGAACAGTAAATATGTGAAATTTACATTATATGAGGTAATGATTGATGATGAATTAGTCTAAAACATAAGTTATATTTATGGTAACTGAACCATTGTCATCCACAGTGCTCTGCCTCTTTAATGCAGACCTACAGCAGTGAACTGGCTGGGTTGTCATAGAAACCTGGTGTGTGGAGATTGCCTGTGAGCTTCTATTGGCTGATAAGGGTCATGTGACCAGGCTACTATTGGCTAATGCATTTTTTAGGAATATCTCAGGAACGGTACGTCCTGGAGAGTTGAAAACTGTTCTAAAACCTTCCCGGACACCTGATGTACATGTGTGCCAAATTTTGTGATTGTAGCTGCAGCGGTGCGGATTCCTTTAGCGGACATACACACACACACATACACTCAGCTTTATATAACATATATATATATATATATATATATATATATATATATATATATATATATATATATAATTTCACCAAACTGATGACACATTCCCTTTAAAAAAGAACACCATGGTGCATTAAATAGCTATTTCTGTCTGCTAATGATCTTATTATGCAAATTTTCATATTTGTATGTCTTTTTTCACTAGACTGTTACTGTATGCTGCAATATTGAATGTAGAACATATTTCCTCCTTTAATTAAAGATTCCTTTAAACACTATTCATTGATGTTAAAAAAGGTAATTATAAATAATTTACTTATTCCTATGTGACTTTGGTTTAAACATCTGGAAAAAACATACATATGATATACAGACCTTTAGTAGCACTGCTTTGAAAAAAAAAGTGAAGTATATTCAAATGTTAAACTTCCAAATGAACAAGTCAAAGGCCTCCTTTCTGATATTTACATGTATTCATGCTTAGTACCATCTTGTTGCCTCATAATTAGAGTATGTTCCCCTGAGATTGAAAGTAATTGCTCATTTTGTAGATGTGGCACTTCTGGATCAAGAAGTGATTAAAATATTTATATTGCACAGCTTGTTCAATTCACTCTTTTTTATCAGATTAATTTTCTTTAATTTGGTATACATCAGCTTTTGCACGTTTTTCTGATAAATGATACTTGAAAGAGGACGAGATTGTATTACTTATCATAAACACTTCTACAATGTGTGTTGTTGAATAACAGTGAAGAGAATGCATATGAAGTGAAATTATGTAAAGATGGAATAGCTCAGAAAATGAAGACATTTCAATAAACATGAATAAGACATGTGATCTGTAAACGGATAAGTGAAGTCTGCATTTTACATATTTCTAAAAGCACTGGGAAGGCCTTAGACCATCCTTATAAAATCAATTATTTTTAGCAAATATATGGTGAATAGTAATAGTAAACCCTCAACAGTGCAACTTCAGATGGCAGGCGCAGTGTATTTGAATGGAGGAGACATCACATGGAAATGATTTGCCTGGTCACATGACCGTCCAACAGCGGCCATCTTATGGACAGGACCACACAAGACTTTGTAAACAAGGGTGCATAACTTATAAAATATAAAAAATGGCGCTGAATTTCAGCAAAGACTATATTAGTAAGTTCCTTAAATCATCTCACAAACACATTGATCAACAGTAGCCAACCCCTTAAACGAGAATCTGTCAACAGCAAATTCAATGTTCAGCCAGGCACAGTGACTTGTATGACTAGCTCAGCTGCAGGCAGGCCTAAGACACTGAGTGGACACAAACTTTGTAATTTATTATTATTTTTAATGCAATAATTAAATGAAACATGTCAACAGGAGTCCAGCACATTATATGGCAGCTGTGATGCAGATCAATGTGTCAGGCACACTAGTCTGTGATCAGCTGAATTTTTAACAGAAACTTTGTAATTTTATTTTTTTAATGGTGACTTTCACACAAAAAAATGCATCAGGAAATACACTATCAGCACCAGGATCGTAAAGATTTGTGTTAGTGATTGTGAATTATCTGATATACAGATGTACATAGCCAAGCTAAAGGGTGTATTAGACACCCCGAAGCAGCAGATGATTGTCAGACTGGAAGTGTTCCCTCTTGGCAGTCGTCAGATAGCTGGCAGAGGACACTGATGCTATTACATGCAGTGATGTCCTCCATGGCATGGGGAGGAGCAATCACTTATCTCCATGCAGAGCAGCAGTGTGCTGGCAGCAGATCACTATTACACAACTTTATCTGCCGCCGGCACCATTGTGATTTTTTTTTTAAATTACAGTTGCCTGTTCATCTGTCATTTGGAGGCAGTATTAGACTGCCAGATGATTACTAACGAACGCTCATAGAAACTCTCATTTGCGATCATCTGCCAGAAAATCTGGCAGTCTAATACACCCTTAAATGCCATTGAAATCCATTGAAAAGTTAATTATCTTTTTCTTGCTATACTTTACTAGAGATGAGCGAGTAGTGTTCGATCGAGCCGGTATTCGATCGAATACTACGCTATTCGGCATACTCGATTTCAATCGAGTATAACGGCGATGGCGCACTTAGAATTCGTTTCCCCTCCCACCTTCCCTGGCGCTCTTTTTCCACCAATCAACATGCAGGGGGGGGTATGACAGGCACGCTGAGCACGCTGGCAGCGCGAAAACAGCGTCTACATGGATTGGCTGGAAAAACCATGTGACCTCGAATATTAAAAACTCAGCTCTTCCTGCTCGTACGCATATGCTGCGTGAACTTAGTCAGGGACAGAGGCTGGAGAAGGGACAGACAGGTTTTAGCAGTTGGACAGGCAGGAGCGTGATTAAAAGCCCTTATCAGGGCTACTATAGTGCACTACAGTGATAGCTTTACTACAAGATACACTTTACAGAGAACGGCTGCCGTATTCAGGGATAGCTGCTGGAGTAGGGACAGAGAGAGGCATTAGTGGTGTATTAGGTGCTCTGCTACATACCAAACTATATTTGGCACTACTGTTCAGCGTTCTTTTTGGCTGAAAAACCCTGTTATATAACTAGTGTGTATATGCACCATCTGATCTGGCAGTATACGGCTGTGAATTTTATTTTATTTTTTTAAATACAGTTTATTTGGCTCTAGTGTTCTGGGTTCTGTGTGCCTGCAATACCCTTTTTGTATACCAGGTGTAAATACCCACCGTCTGTACAGTTAGTACACGGCTGTGTACCTTGAAATATACAATATCTAGGCCTTTTAATTGGCCACTATACTGTGCGTTCTCTTGCTAAATTATTTCACATACCTGGTGTAAATACCCACCGTCTGTTCAGTTAGTACACGGCTGTGTACCTTGAAATATACAATATCTAGGCCTTTTAATTGGCCACTGTACTGTGCGTTCTCTTGCTAAATTATTTCACATACCTGGTGTAAATACCCACCGTCTGTTCAGTTAGTACACGGCTGTGTACCTTGAAATATACAATATCTAGGCCTTTTAATTCGCCACTGTACTGTGCGTTCTCTTGCTAAATTATTTCACATACCTGGTGTAAATACCCACCGTCTGTTCAGTTAGTACACGGCTATGTACCTTGAAATATACAATATCTAGGCCTTTTAATTGGCACTGTACTGTGCGTTCTCTTGCTAAATTATTTCACATACCTGGTGTAAATACCCACCGTCTGTTCAGTTAGTACACGGCTGTGTACCTTGAAATATACAATATCTAGGCCTTTTAATTGGCCACTGTACTGTGCGTTCTCTTGCTAAATTATTTCACATACCTGGTGTAAATACCCACCGTCTGTACAGTTAGTACACGGCAGTGTACCTTGAAATATACAATATCTAGGCCTTTTAATTTGCCACTATACTGTGCGTTCTCTTGCTAAATTATTTTAAAAACCTGGTGTAAATACCCACCGTCTGAGCAGTTAGTACACGGCTGTGTACCTTGAAATATACAATATCTAGGCCTTTTAATTGGCCACTGTACTGTGCGTTCTCTTGCTAAATTATTTCACATACCTGGTGTAAATACCCACCGTCTGTTCAGTTAGTACACAGCTTGTGTACCTTGAAATATACAATATCTAGGCCTTTTAATTGGCCACTGTACTGTGCGTTCTCTTGCTAAATTATTTCACATACCTGGTGTAAATACCCACCGTCTGTTAGTTAGTACACGGCTGTGTACCTTGAAATATTCAATATCTAGGCCATTTAATTGGCCACTATACTGTGCGTTCTCTTGCTAAATTATTTTAAAACCTGGTGTAAATACCCACCGTCTGAGCAGTTAGTACACGGCTGTGTACCTTGAAATATACAATATCTAGGCCTTTTAATTGGCCACTATACTGTGCGTTCTCTTGCTAAATTATTTCACAAACCTGGTATAAAATACCCACCGTCTGAGCAGTTAGTACAACGGCTGTGTACCTTGAAATATACAATATCTAGGCCTTTTAATTGGCCACTATACTGTGCGTTCTCTTGCTAAATTATTTCACATACCTGGTGTAAATACCCACCGTCTGAGCAGTTAGTACACGGCTGTGTACCTTGAAATATACAATATCTAGGCCATTTAATTGGCCACTGTACTGTGCGTTCTCTTGCTAAATTATTTCACATACCTGGTGTAAATACCCCACCGTCTGTACAGTTAGTACACGGCAGTGTACCTTGAAATATACAATATCTAGGCTTTTAATTTGCCACTATACTGTGTGTTCTCTTGCTAAATTATTTTAAAAACCTGGTGTAAATACCCACCGTCTGAGCAGTTAGTACACGGCTGTGTACCTTGAAATATACAATATCTAGGCCTTTTAATTGGCCACTATACTGTGCGTTCTCTTGCTAAATTATTTCACATACCTGGTGTAAATACCCACCGTCTGAGCAGTTAGTACACGGCTGTGTACCTTGAAATATACAATATCTAGGCCTTTTAATTGGCCACTGTACTGTGCATTCTCTTGCTAAATTATTTCACATACCTGGTGTAAATACCCACCGTCTGTTCAGTTAGTACCGACGGCTGTGTACCTTGAAATATACAATATCTAGGCCATTTAATTGGCCACTGTACTGTGCGTTCTCTTGCTAAATTATTTCACATACCTGGTGTAAATACCCACCGTCTGTACAGTTAGTACACGGCAGTGTACCTTGAAATATACAATATCTAGGCCTTTTAATTTGCCACTATACTGTGCGTTCTCTTGCTAAATTATTTTAAAAACCTGGTGTAAATACCCACCGTCTGAGCAGTTTAGTACACGGCTGTGTACCTTGAAATATACAATATCTAGGCCTTTTATTGGCCACTATACTGTGGCGTTCTCATTGCTAAATTATTTCACATACCTGGTATAAATACCCACCGTCTGAGCAGTTAGTACACGGCTGTGTACCTTGAAATATACAATATCTAGGCCTTTTAATTGGCCACTGTACTGTGGCGTTCTCTTGCTAAATTATTTCACATACCTGGTGTAAATACCCACCGTCTGTTCAGTTAGTACACGGCTGTGTAACCTTGAAATATACAATATCTAGGCCTTTTAATTGGCCACTGTACTGTGCGTTCTCTTGCTAAATTATTTTCACATACCTGGTGTAAATACCCACCGTCTGTTCAGTAGTACAACGGCTGTGTACCTTGAAATATACATATCTAGGCCATTTAATTGGCCACTGTACTGTGCGTTCTCTTGCTAAATTATTTTCACATACCTGGTGTAAATACCCACCGTCTGTACAGTTAGTACACGGCAGTGTACCTTGAAATATACAATATCTAGGCCTTTTAATTTGCCACTATACTGTGCGTTCTCTTGCTAAATTATTTTAAAAACCTGGTGTAAATACCCACCGTCTGAGCAGTTAGTACACGGCTGTGTACCTTGAAATATACAATATCTAGGCCTTTTAATTGGCCACTATACTGTGCGTTCTCTTGCTAAATTATTTCACATACCTGGTGTAAATACCCACCGTCTGAGGCAGTTAGTACACGGCTGTGTACCTTGAAATATACAATATCTAGGCCATTTAATTGGCCACTGTAACTGTGCGTTCCTCTTGCTAAATTATTTCACATACCTGGTGTAAATACCCACCGTCTGTACAGTTAGTACACGGCAGTGTACCTTGAAATATACAATATCTAGGCCTTTTAATTTGCCACTATACTGTGTGTTCTCTTGCTAAATTATTTTAAAAACCTGGTGTAAATACCCACCGTCTGAGCAGTTAGTACACGGCTGTGTACCTTGAATATACAATATCTAGGCCTTTTAATTGGCCACTATACTGTGCATTCTCCTGCTAAAATTATTTCACATACTGTGTAAATACCCCACCATCCGGCAGTTAGTACACGGCTGTGTACCTTGAAATATAACAATATCTAGGCCTTTTTAATGGCCACTGTACTGTGCATTCTCTTGCTAAATTATTTCACATACCTGGTGTAAATACCCACCGTCTGTTCAGTTAGTACACGGCTGTGTACCCTTGAATATACAATATCTAGGCCATTTAAAATTGGCCACTGTACTGTGCGTTCTCTTGCTAAATTATTTCACATACCTGGTGTAAATACCCACCGTCTGTAACAGTTAGTACACGGCAGTGTACCTTGAAATATACAATATCTAGGCCTTTTAATTGCCCACTATACTGTGCGTTCTCTTGCTAATTATTTTAAAAACATGGTGTAAATACCCACCGTCTGAGCAGTTAGTACACGGCTGTGTACCTTGAAATATACAATATCTAGGCCTCTTTAATTGGCCACTATACTGTGCGTTCTCTTGCTAAATATTTCACATACCTGGTGTAAATACCCACCGTCTGAGCAGTTAGTACACGGCTGTGTACCTTGAAATATACAATATCTAGGCCTTTTAATTGGCCACTGTACTGTGCGTTCTCTTGCTAAATTATTTCACATACCTGGTGTAAATACCCACCGTCTGTTCAGTTAGTACACGGCTGTGTACCTTGAAATATACAATATCTAGGCCTTTTAATTGGCCACTGTACTGTGCGTTCTCTTGCTAAATTATTTCACATACCTGGGTGTAAATACCCACCGTCTGTTCAGTTTGGTACACGGCTGTGTACCTTGAAATATACAATATCTAGGCCTTTTAATTGGCCACTGTACTGTGCGTTCTCTTGCTAAATTATTTCACATACCTGGTGTAAATACCCACCGTCTGTACAGTTAGTACACGGCAGTGTACCTTGAAATATACAATATCTAGGCCTTTTAATTGGCCACTGTACTGTGCGTTCTCTTGGCTAAATTATTTCACATACCTGGTGTAAATACCCACCGTCTGTTCAGTTAGTACACGGCTGTGTACCTTGAAATATACAATATCTAGGCCCATTTAATTGGCCACTGTACTGTGCGTTCTCTTGCTAAATTACTTCACATACCTGGTGTAAATACCCACCGTCTGTACAGTTAGTACACGCAGTGTACCTTGAAATATACAATATCTAGGCCTTTAATTGCCACTATACTGTGCGTTCTCTTGCTAAATTATTTCACATACCTGGTGTAAATACCCACCCGTCTGAGCAGTTAGTACTCGGCTTGTGTACCTTGAAATATACAATATCTAGGCCTTTTAATTGGCCACTATACTGTGCGTTCTCTTGCTAAATTATTTCACATACCTAATTATATACCCAAATATTGTATTTGCAACCAAAAAAAAAAATAAAATGCGGAGGGGGGCTAGCGGAATCGGACGTGGACGAGGACGGGGGCGCGGAAATGCTGTTGGTGGCCTTGTTGAAGCCAGTGGGGATACAATGCGTGCTGGTGAGGGTCAGCCAGGATCCCACTCATCCAGAATCCCTGCCTTTATGGGACAGTTAAGCAGGGGGCGAGTTACACCGCTGTTGAGGCCTGAGCAGGTTGAACAGGTGGTGCAATGGATAGCCGATAGCGCTTCCACACAGTTGTCCACCAGCCAGTCATCCACACAGTCTCACTCTGACCCTCCTTCCTCCACACCTGGCCAACAGAGTCATCCCACCCTTGACCCCTCCCAGGAGCTCTTTTCGGGTCCTTTTTCAGATGTGCCGGAAGAATCCCAGGAGCTAGCAGAGGAATTTGTTTGTAGTGATGCCCAAACACTTGAGTTTTCGCCATCTCCTGCTGATGTGGACCCTGAACCAGCATCTGTTATCATGAGCGATGATGATGATGAGACGCAGTTGCCATCAAGGGAGGCTGTTGGAATGTCCAGTGGGCAGGAGGAGGAGCAGAGTGAGGAAGAGGAGGTGGTGGATGACGAAATGACCGACCCCACTTGGCCAGGGGTGATGTCCAGCGGGGAAAGCAGTGGAGAGGTGGTGGTCTGCGCAGCACGAAAAAGGCAGCAAGAGGCAGAGGGATGTCCACAGGCAGAGGGATGTCCACAGGCAGATGGGATGTCCAGAGGCAGAGGGGATGTCCAGAGGCAGAGGGATGTCCACAGGCAGAGGGATGTCCAGAGGCAGAGGACAGTCCAGACAGAGTAGTGAGGCCACAGCCAGCACGGCCGAAGCTGTTCCCGGCAGCGGGCAGTCGCGCGAAGCTCCCCCATCGAGGCCTCGTACTTCTGTGGTGTGGAGATTTTTTAATGTTTGTGCGGATGACAAAACTGAGCGCGGTTTGCACACTCTGCCACTCAAACTGAGTAGGGGCTCTGAGAAGAGCAATATGACCACCTCAGGCATGCGGCGTCACTTGGAAGTCAAGCACTGGGCTGAGTGGGAGAGAGCAAACGCAATACAACCTGCGCCCGGTCCTGCTGCCACTGCCTCTTCCCCTTTGTTGTGTGCTGCCACTTGCGGTCCAGACCTCCAGCCAGGACACCTCCACATCTGCCTCTGCCTCGGCTACTTTGGGGCCTTCTCCTTCAGCCTCCCCTTCCCCCGCCTCTTCGCCTGCACCCTTCACACTCCTCGTCCCATCAACTGTCCATCTCGCAGGCGTTCGACCGCAGGCGGAAGTACGCCTCGAGTCACCCCCAAGCCCAAGCCTTAAACTGCCACATCTCCAAACTGCTGGCCCTGGAGATGTTGCCGTTTAGGCTTGTGGAGACGCAGGCCTTCCGCGACCTGATGGCGGCTGCCGCACCTCGCTATTCCGTCCCAGCGCCACTACTTTTCCCGGAGTGCCGTCCCCGCCCTGCACCAGCACGTGTCGCGTAACATCAGGCGGGCCCTGAGGTACGCAGTCAGCGCAAAGGTCCACTTGACCACCGACTCGTGGACAAGCGCTTGCGGCCAGGGACGCTACATCTCTTTGACGGCACACTGGGTGAATGTAGTGGAAGCGGGGACGGGGTCGCAAACAGAGACGGCCTACCTACCACCCCCGCCCAAGATTGCCAGCATGGGTTCTGATAAACCCCCCTCCTCCTCCTCCTCCTCCTCTGCCTTAACATCGCCCTCAGCCGCTAGCTGGAAGCGTTGCAGCACTGGCGCGGGGAGACGTCAGCAGGCGGTGCTTAAGCTCATCAGCTTGGGCGACAGGAAGCACAGCGCCCCAGAGGTGAGGGACGCCATATTGCAAGCAGACGGAGATGTGGCTGTCGCCGCTGCAGCTATGACCAGGTATGGTCGTGTGCGATAACGGCCGTAACCTGGTGGCGGCTCTGGAGCTTGCCGAACTCGATCACGTACCATGCCTGGCCCACGTTTTTAATCTGGTAGTTCCAAAAATTTCTAAAGACTTACCCCAACCTGGCAGAGCTACTGGTGAAAGTGCGGCGCTTGTGCGCTCACTTTCGGAAGTCAACTGTAGCTGCTGCTAGCTTAAAAAAACTCCAGCACACCTCCATTTGCCTGAACATCGGCTGTTTGTGCGACCTGCCGACTCGCTGGAATTCCACCTATTCCATGTTGGCCAGGGTGTGTGAGCAGCAGAGAGCATTGATGGAGTACCAGATAATGAATCCACGCGTGCCTCCAACTCAGCTCCCTCAGTTTGCCAACCACGAGTGGCCATGGATGGCAGACATATGCGATGTACTGCGTATCTTTGAGGAGTCCACCAAGAAGGTCAGCAGCGAGGCGCTATAGTGAGTGTAACCATCCCGCTCCTATGCGTCCTTAAAGAATCGCTCATCGCAATAAGGGAGAACGCATTGCACGCAGAGGAGACGGGGGTAGGAGGAGACGCAACGGAGCTACACAGTCAGACCACACTTTTGTCTGCTTCACGGTGGCAGTTGCAGGAGGAGGAGGATGAGGAGGAGGACGACGTGGAGGTGGCTGTGGAAGAGGAGGAGGATGCTGGCGGCGAGGGTAGCAGTCAGGCTGTGTGCGTCCCATTGGTTCAGCGCGGATGGGGCGGAGAGGAGGCGGAAGAGGAAGAGGAGGAAATGGCAAGTGATCCTTCTGGTGGGGGCAGTGACGTCATGCCTATTCAGAGTCTGGCACACATGGCTGACTTCATGCTGGGCTGCTTTTTCCAGGACACACGTGTTGTCCGGATAGTGGAGAACAAACTGTACTGGGTCTTCGCACTCCTGGACCCCCGGTATAAAGATAACGTCTCCTCTTTTATTCCGGTAGAGGAGAGGACGAATCGATTGCTGGAATACCAGAGGGAACTCGTGCAGAACATGATGGAGATTTTCCCACCCACCATCGCTGGCGGCAGAGAGGAGAGGGTCTCCCAGAGTCCCCACAACATCTATCAGCCCACAGCCACCAGGGGAACACTCTCCAAGGTGTGGGACACGTTCATGGCACCCCCTCGTGCAACTTCCCATCACTGCGGGGCCCGCTATCAGCAGCAGGAGGGACAAGTATCGGCGGATGTTGCGGGAGTACCTGGCAGACCGTACCCCTGTCCTCCCCGATCCCTCGGCGTCCTACACTTACTGGGTCTCCAAGTTGGACACGTGGCTGGAACTGTCCCTGTACGCCTTGGAGGTGCTTGCCTGCCCTGCCGCCAGCGTGCTATCAGAAAGGGTGTTCAGCGCAGCCGGGGGCATTATAACCGATAAGCGCAGCCGCCTGTCAACCGACAGTGCCGACAGGCTGACGCTAATCAAAATGAACAGCAAGTGGATTGACCCGGACTTTGCTTCTCCAACCGTGGAAAGCAGCCAAAAGTGAAGTGCCATCTGTATGAAGTGCCATTTCCTCCTCCCTCCACCTCCTCCTCCTCCTCCTTAACCGCCGTAGAATTGCTCCGTAAATAAGAA